>JAKOGI010002094.1:65785-143564 GCA_029747015.1 Carnegiea gigantea
TAACAACTAACTATGCGCAATCAAATAACACACAGCACATCATCAAAAAGGGGTGATTGGGGCTTGATATGACCCTAGATCAACATGGCCAACAATAGAATCCTAACAACCCTCAAATTGAACGCCCATAAATAAAGAAAATCTAGCTTAAATCACTAATAATCCTAATAAATAGCAATAAAAATGAAGGGAGAGAAAGTTACCTACAAACCAACCTTCATTGATGATGAAATTTCTTTGATCCAAGAGCTTATTATCCACATTCAATCACCACAAAACAATAATCAAGTCTCAGTTTGAGCTCCTAGCACTGATTCTTCATGCTTGTAAATAACAGACCCAATATTGTGGTATTGATGATGCAAATGGAAAAAGAGGAATGAAAAGAAAAGATGATTCAGCTCTGAGAGGTGGATTAAGGACTTAAATGCTTTTGAATCGATCCCGAAACAACCCCTAGTACATCAAAACCCATATTTGGGAATGGTTTTTGGTTGATTAAAAATAGAGTATTTGGAGAGAATGAGGAGAGGGAAAGTTAGATTGTGCACTAATGAAGAAGAAAAATAAGACAATTGTAAGAACTCAATCAAAGGCCCAAAATTTTTGAGTGTTCATTAATGGAGAGTGGAGTGTTCGCAAAGACTAAGATAGAGAGAGACAATACTACTAAAAACATAAATAAGCCCCTAAAAAAAAATTCAACGGCACGTGTAAGTCAAATATTTATTTTTTAAAAAACCAACAGCGTAGAAGGGGCACAACCACACGAGGGGGCTATGCCAATTTTCTGTCTTTTCTCCTCTAGTTTAACTACTTCATCACACAACCTTGTAGCTTGGCACTCCCTAGGTAACACCCTTCACACTCCTAATCTGCTAGGCTTCAAAGTGGGTTGGTCCTCGTTCCTATTTTGAGCCTTTTCTCTTCTATTCCTACAAAATACAAAACACTAATAAATAGCTACATTAATGGTTATTTATGAACTAAAATCAAGCATGAGATAGGTCAAAACTGTGTTGATTGACAGCTGAATAATATTTTCACCACTTAAATTACTCAATTGACATTTTCTTTTTCTGCATGGATAATGATCTATTGTACACCAAACGACCGAAAATGTAACATGAAAATTAATTTTTCTTTGAAAAATGTTTTCTCTAGAAAATTATTTTTCCTTCAACCAAACGCTATCTTAGGAAAAAAGAAAAAATTGTGACTTAACAACATATATGTAGAGAAAAAAGATGTAATGATGCCTTTTAAAAAAACTCTTAACATGATTGCATTATGAATTATGAGCTAAGAACTCGCCTAGATTATGTGGATTGACCCTATTAGCAACATACTCTTTGATTAATCACGTAGCAAGTGTGTCGAGCCCTATTGAACGTGTCGGAGTGCTCTGACAGTCTAGCACGTGCTCCTTTCTTTGTCATTTTCCCACAAAAAATGCGGCATTTTGTCACTGCTTTGTGTTAATGGGATACATCGTCATCACGCATTAGCAAAAAACAGAAAATGAAAAGAAATTAGTCTTCACTTTTTCACCGTTAGGGATGGAAATTTTAGGCTGCATGCAATGGCTATTTTGGGGCAACAGCTATATTTTGCCTCGTTGGAGATTGTTTTTAATTTTGAAACTTTGCATACAAATACACCCATCCCAATAGGTAGAATTGCTACCAAAATTTTTGTTTTATCATCATATAGAGTTTTGCGGCGTGAAAGAAGCTTGTACGCTCAAGTAGGGGATCAAGAAAGGAAAAACCAGAACTGAAAAATTGAATTGAAAAATCGAAAAATTGAACTGAAAATACGGTTAACCGGTTTGATTTTTCTAAAAAATTTAGTTTTGTTAACTGAATCGAAAAAGTTTTGTGCTTTCGGTTTCGGTTTCGGTTCGGCCATTTGAAATTCGGCTAATCGCACAGTTAACCGAAACCAAAACCTACACTTTTATTAAAAAAATAACTAAATTTTATATTGGTCAATTGTAGATTTTATAATTATTAAAGATAAAACAAAACATACAATAATGTGTAAGTTAATATTTGGTGTCTTAAATAGTTCAATTGATTATAAAAAGGAGTGAAAGTTGAGAATTAACAATTTAAATTAACGATTAACCGGTAACCGAACTGAAAATCCGGTTAACGAAACCAAAAATCCGGCGAGTTTTTCGGTTCGGTTACAATTCACATTTTTGTCAAACCGAAAAATTCGGTTAACCGATTTTCGGTTAATAGAAAGTTTCGGTTTGGTTTACGGGTCGTAATTTTTGCGAACCGACTTTCCGATTAACCGATTTTCGGTTAACAGAATTTTCGGTTAACTGGATTTGATCGCCCCTGCGCTCAAGCAAAAAGTGCAATATTTAATTTTGCTATGTATGTGTTTATAAATTTAATATAATTATTTAATTTGGAATTTTAGTGATATTGTTTTGAAACATTGATTATTGCGGTGTTTTTGTTTGTAGATATTTGGAGGTGTATTTCAAGAATCAAGAAACAATGGAAGTGAAGCGCTTCGTAAGATATTCTAAATTTTTAACTTAATAATTTATACATAATTATATGTTTAAATGTGAATTATTAATTGTTGAATAGGTTGGAATTTAAATTGCTAGAATTTAAATTTTTTTAGGTAAATATGTTTAAGTTAATTAATGAAGTTAATATGTTTAAGTTAGTATGTTGGAATTAATTGTTGGGCACATGCCACACATGTTTATATGTTAAATTATGTCATTCAATTTAATAGTTATTCTATATATTGCAAATTCTTTAATTATTTTGGACTTAAGTTAAGTGCTTGTATTAATTTGGTACGCTTGAATTAAAATCAAGTTGAATATGTTAGATTTCAAATTAAAGTTGACTTAAAATGTTTATAAGTGAACATATTTAAATTAATTATTTAAGTTGTTGGAATTAATTATTAGTTACTCTCAAACATTCTCACATGGCTAAGTTAGTATGGTCGAATTAATGACTTGACGTTGGTGAAAGAGGCATGAGCATGTTGATATCAATTAGTGTGGTAGGAAAAATTCAGTATGATAGAATCACATGTTTAAACGTTAAAGTGCATGTTAGAGTGACATCAAAATTTGATTATTGAGGGGATTTTTGGGGGGGGGGGTTCAGTATTAAGTGGGTCAGTATATTATATATATATATATATATATATATATATATATATATATATATATATATATATATATATATAATATATATATATATATATATATATATATATATATGTATATACATATATGTATATATATATATATATATATATATATATATATATATATATATATATATATATATATATATATATATATATATATATATATATAGTATATATATAGTATATATATATATATATATATATATATATATATATATATATATATATATATATATATATATATATATATATATATATATATATATATATATATACATTATATATATATATATATATATATATATATATATATATATATATATATATATATACACACACATGTGTTTTAGAATAATTTTCACAAATTTTAACATTCATAATTTGAAGAGTTAGAATTTAAGTTGCTAAATTATTATGGGCTTATTTTAGTATGCTTGAATTAAAAATGGTATGTTTTGGGCAAATTACATGTTTATATGGTAAGTTACACGATTAGATGTTCGATTACATGTTTAATTAGAAAGTATGCGAATATTGCTTTTACTTGGTATGTATGTTACAATTTAAAATTTAAAAGAAAAAATTGTTGATCACATGTAGGTGTGTCCATTAATGGACCCTAATCACTCATAATCATTTATGAATTTACTTATCAGGGATGGTTCACAATGGGACCTCGAGAATGTCTCCAATAATTACCCTAACCCACCAAAATGGCAATATCCAACACATTATCCCTCCACGGAACGCCCCACCATAAGGCCAAAATGCCCTTCAAATGACAAATTATAGTTGCCAGTTAGAGGTCGCAGATATTACCAACCATATCCTCTTCCCATGCCCTGATTAACTCTTCATCCTCAAGCTATTAATGGGTGGATTTGTGAAGTATGGAAGGTGGTGGTGGCGACATCGGGGCATGCTGTCAGTGGCTAGAATAGGGATAGGTAGCAACCTCGTTCAGGGGAAAAATAGAGCAGACGCACGGTGACTAGGGGCCAAACAATATAGGCAGCGGTCCCAACAAGCAATGCCGCTCGCGAGGCTGATGGTAGTGGCGCGTGCCGCCGACCATGTGGTCTAGTGGGAAAAGCAGCCACAGCAACAAGAGGGGGACATGATAGAGGGGAAGAGAAAAGGAGAGACTTTGGAGCTTCATTATGTTTGACTAACTTCCTAATCTAGAACTTCTAAAATTGAAAATTGGCTTTAATATGTTTTCCCGTCTCCTCCTTTCCATTTGTTTTTGTAATATCAATGTTCTAATCCCAACTGCCATATGGTCAACTTTTTGACCACAAATTTAGCCCTCTGTAATTTGTTATTTTGATTTTACAATACGAGTTTTTTTCCTGTAGTTCTAAGCAAGTTAAAAGGGCTTGGTGAATTTACTCGGATGCGTATGCATATTTGTACACAAACATATATCTTTAAATAATTTTCCGTGCTTGAACATGATAAAGAAAATTCACGATTAATTAATGTACACAATTCGGGCATTCCTTTCTACTATAATTCAAAAGTAGCGCGGCTTTCTTTTTGATTTATATTATAATCATAGGATTAATACCCTATTAGAAATAATTAGCATGATTAAATAATGAGATGTTACAACTATCCATGGAAAGATTCAGGAAATTGAGGTTAGAGAAGAGGTGGCGGTGGTGGCAACAATGAGATAAGAATGGCTATGGTGACTAGGTGACTAAAACCAGGGCAGTTGTGGTGGTTGTTGGAGTGAAGCCATGAGTGAATGGTGAAAAGGGTTGGGACTACATGAAATCATGGTGGTGATTGGTTCTCATGAGAAAGTTATAAAGGCAAGGTGCTCGGTGGAGGAAGGGAAGTCCTAAAGATTGAAGGAAGTGGGGAGGGTGGTCGTGGCTGCTGATGACAGTAGCTTCCTATGCAAGAAAAAAGAAAACTAGGGTTGATTTAATGTGCAAGATGTGAAGAGAGAAAGAAAGGGTTGTTACAGATTTTTAATCTCTTAGCTATTTCTTTTTTTTTTGGGTATTTTGAGAACAATTTTGCAAACAAGGCAAAAGAAAAATGCGTATGTGGACCTGGAAGTGCATTCGAGTTTCTGGTGAAACTAACAAAAGTTGTTCATTTCAAGAACTAGGAGCACTGCGCTCTAAGCCCACCAGTAGCACGTCTAGGTTTATGGGCCTAGAGCACAGTTGGGGTCTCAGGCCTAAACAATATATTATCCTTGGATGTGGCAGCCTAATCTACTTTTTGAACAGAATACCAATGTTTTGCCAGATCAGGAAAAGTCAATTTTATCTTTCAAGAGAAATATCATCATTGTTGCCAGGAGTTTTATTGAAAAAGCTAACCAAAAGAATTTTACTTCTTTTATCGACCCCTTACTGAAGAGACAACTGAAAGGGACATGGATATGATGAAAGAAGTTTTTTAAAAATAAAAAAAGAAGGGTCTCTAAACAATTCTTGGTGTAGGAGCTACTTGACTTGATTAAAACTAAAGATCCAAGTTCACGGTTAAATCAAGCATATAATAGATTATTAGATTAAAATGTAAAAGATTACAAGAAGTTTAAAGATGAAAGAAAGAAAGAGACGTACGAAACAAGTAAGGAGTGTGCTCATTCCACGAGCCACTTGTTGCATTTCTACGAAAGGTTCATTTTTATGACAAAATGCCCGTATTAACTGCTAATTGGATGAGCGAACAAATTGCTATCGAGCATTATTTCATGTTTACATTTGTTTCCTTATTTATTTTGTTTGCCTCTTATGCCATACTTTCTTTTATTGGTCAACTTTTTGAATATGATTATATGCTCAATTTTGAACCCTTTGGTTCATTATCTCCCTTGATCAAAACCATTGGATTGTAGAAAAAATTAATTGGTAATTTTCAAATCTGTCACATGTTAATAGGGCAAAAAAAAATATTAACAAGTAAGAAAATGATCTTGGGAAAGTATAGTCTCATGAAGCGTAATTCTATAATTGTGGAGATAAGGATTTTGGTGTATTGTTTTTTTAAGGAAAGAATTATGGAGTAATTAGCAACTACGAAATTATAAAAAATAAAAAGATACCAAACCTTTTGAATTTATTCTCTCTTCTTGTAATAACCATTGGATTCTAGAAAAAAATAAGTTTCTAATTTTCAAATATGTCACATAGCAATAGGGAAAAAATTCATTAACAAGTAAGAAAATGATCTTAGAAAAGTATAATCGACGAAAGTATACATCCATAATGGTGGAAATATGGATTATGAGTGAATTTTTTTTCCTTGAAAGAAAGAATTATGAAGTAATTAGTAATTATGAAAATTATTAAAAAATCTATCCTTCATAAACTTTTTGAATGTTAATGAAAGGATCGAATACCTTCAATATTAATTTAAGTTGTAAAGTACAACCACATAATTATGGTAGTATGAACTATAAAGTAGTTAGAAATTATATATAAAAAAGATATCCTCCTTAAACCTTCAATATTAGTATAGGCAGTGAAGTAGTTCCCGCTTCTATTGATAAGTATCCACATACCATATTATTTTAGGGTCATTTTGATGCGTTTTTAGGGGATTCCTGAGTTTTACGCTTGGTCTTTACTGCAAAAGTGCCATTTTACACTTGGGTATAGTGGTTTGATGAATTTTGCAGGTTTTAAGACACTTTTGATCAAGCATTGACCCTTATAAACCAAGTATATGACTCACCACGGATGCCCCCAATCGCCATGCCCATGAAGGGAAAAGAAGAACAAGAAAATTTCAAGTCGGAGGCCCCCACGGACCGTCCATGGTGGTGGTCACAGTCTGTGGTAGGCCTGAAACTACAGCAACTCAGCGTTTTCCTTGGCTTGTGTAGCTGATAATGAAGGATGACTGCTATTTGAAGAGTACTTGGTCGCGTGAAGAAAAAAAACCCCAACCTACCTCTTTAAAATCTCTTAATAGTTTTGTAATTTTTATCATTTTTTGGAGTAAAAAGAAGATTGGAAGAAGGATTACTTGCATTTGGAGCCTTGGAGATTGAGGAAATTGCCATGAAACTCCAATGTTGCTAAGTTTTCTCTTCCCTTGTTCTTTAGACTCAGTAGATTAGTTTTGTTTGGCTAAATATCTTGATTGAACAATTGATTTTGTTTTTAATCATCATGAGTGAGTAGTTTCGCTAGTCTTAGGATTTCATAGCCAAATTATAAGCATCAATCCTTAATCTTTATCAATAATATCCTTATTCTTCTTTAGAATATTTCAATCTATCTTGCATATGAATGTTGTGAGTAGTTTTGGCCACATTAACTTGCAAATATAAAATCGTTGAATGAAGTACTGAAAGGAGAGATCTGCTATTGGATCGACAAGTGTAAACTTAACATAGTTGCTTTTGAGAGAAAGTAGCTTGTTGAAAGGAAATTTGACAATTCAAATTCTAAATTTTAGACTAAATTAAGAATGCCTTTGAAAGAATGGCAGTATGCTTAGTCTAAATAATTCTATTCATTTTGAAAGAAAGAATTGGATATTATATGTTTATCATCCTTTGCTTCATCCAAATTAGAGTAATCATGAACATTATTCATTGGATTCAGTTCATAATTGGTGAAAGAAATCCCAAGGCATTTTTAATTGGTGGAATTATAAAATTATTGATGGACTTATATTTTTAGGAAATTCCCCAAAATTGATTTACATTTGCTTAGAATTTTCAGAAAGGATAAACTCAATAGATTGTGTTGGTCCCTATGGGAACAATATTTTATCTAAACTACAACACCCGTGCGCTTGTGTGCCTGTCACCTATCGAATTATACATTAAAAATATGCCTCACAGTTGAAATCAATTCAGTCATCTTTAAGAATTCCGTTCCTCTTGCTCATTGCTTATGTGTGTCAAAGTGATCTTTTTTACGTTCCTTCTGGATATATAATAATTATCGTTTCATTCCTCACATATTTATTTGCATTAATTTGTTAACCCATTTGTAAGTGACCTTTGTTTTTGCAATTAGTCGTGTCAAAATTCTTAGTTGTATATGATTGAAAAATTTTGGACTCTTTTATTGTAATTCTTTTGTATTTTTGCCTTAATTTTCTTTTTCTCTATATTTAATCTTTCAGTAACTAACACCGTCACTAATCTCTTATTCCGATTCATAATCCCACTTTTTCAGGTGCAGTTTATGTTAGGCTGGATTAGTACCAGTGGTGTTTTGTTTGATTTGTTTATATTCTTAATTATTTACGTTCAATTTATGCCTCATGTTAAACTTTTTTTTTTAACTTGTATTATGTTGCATTGTATTAGTGATTTAATTGTGCCTAGGCCTTTTCATGTTTTATTTATGTTTTTGATTTATGGGCTTTTGCCCATTTTTTTGAAACAAATCTAATAATTTGAATCTCTTTCTTGGCCTTCAAGTTTATAATTCAAACAACAATCAAACTATTTCCTATGTCCCTAGATCATTGGGTGACCTATTCATCAATTAAACAATTCTAAATACCTACGCTACAAATTGTAACATGATTTTTATAATTTACAAAAGGTTACTATTAAGATATATATTAAAAAACTATAACACCCCCAGCCCCTAGGGTCAGGAGCGCTACGTTTTCTTAACTTTCTCATTCAAATTCTGGGGTAAAACAGGCAGAGTTTCCCCTAAAAACTGACTGTTTTCAGGCTTAAAGTCTTACAATAAACCCCTGCAGATCAATGGAAGCGTAAAATATTTTAAAAGAAGCTCAACGTCTACACGCTGGAGTTCATAACTCAATGAGCAACTCGCTTGGAGTACATCAAACAAAATAGTTCATTAATAAAGAAGAAATGAAAGATACAACTCAACGGTGATACAACCGGAGTATTGGGGTTTACATCCCAAAACATAACTAACTTTGACCAAGAAGACATCTAACTAATTAAATGGTTGGCTCATACAGCCATACAGAGCGACCTTTATACCATATGCATTATATGAACTAGAATACTTGGTTTACATGCGTTTACAACCGAAGAATACATTCTATAACATCGTCAAGTAGCGAGACTACTTCACTATGTGCACACTTGACTCCCTTTAAGCAAGCGTAACTTCCCTTTCGGCATAGCTGACTTAACTTCTTCCAGTCGCAAGTAAAACTTGGGGAAAAAGGGGAAATAGAGTGGGATGAGCAACCACATGCTCAGTGAGTGTCCCGTGACCCCCATAAAACCAAAACCATTGCAGGTAATAACATCTTTAATAGTCACATATCACGTATTCATACTTTATTATCATATTAGGCATTCTTAAATCCTCAAGGAAGGATCACTGTCCATGAACGTCATTTTTAGCCATTCAACCTCATCCTTAAGCCCGTGAGTGACTGAATTCCTTAACTAACAAGCACTTAAGCATATAAGCAAGCATCGAGGGCTAAGTATAGGAATCTTTCTTTTTCATAAACATAACTTCTTAGCATTCCATTCAAAATAGGCATGAAACCTCATTCATATGATGTGCACATAAGGTTATCTCTTTTCATCACTTTTCTTGGCATTTCATTCATATGATATGCATAAGACACACACATTTCAAGTCTCATTCAAATCTCATTCATAGGGTATGCATGAAATATAATCATAAGGCTTTCTTTCATAATCATATCTTACTTAGCATCTCATTCATAAGTTATACATGGAATATGCACATGTCACAAGAAGCTTTCTTTCTTTTTACTGAAAACACTTCATTTAGCCTCTTGAGGTTCATAAAAACTCTTCTCTCGGCCTCTTGAGGCTCATATACTTCAAAAGAGGTCTCTTTCATATCATTTGTGTACTGTTCAAGTATTTCAAAAAGAAAGTTTTTATGGGCCCTCAAGAGGTCAGATGAATGAAACGTGAAAAGCTTATAAGGGTCAGTACATAACTCTTATAAGGGTGCTTTTCAAGTATTTCAAAAAGAAAGTTTTTATGGGCCCTCAAGAGGTCAGATGAATGAAACGTGAAAAGCTTATAAGGGTCAGTACACAACCCTTATAAGCTTTCACGTTTCATTCATGTGGATTATAATGCCGACTGCTTTTCTTCGCTTATTAGGAAAATACATTTGGCATAAGATCATTACAGGGTGCTGATTGGATGAGATATATTCTCAACCCCATAGTGAGACCTAGCACTCACGCTTAAGCTCTTACTCCCGGCATGGCTACATTTAACATATTGGACTATTACTCTTGTCAGGGTCTTCTAGGGTTTTCTGGTACCAGGACTTATTCTCTAGGCTAACATCATTCATACCATATTGTCCAAAGCACATTTTCTTAGCCAATATAAAGTGTATAGGCCATAATGGCTAATAAGTTTGCTGCTTCTTACAGCAAAATCCTTTATCATACAACTCACGCCTTTGTAAAACTCTTTAGGGATTCTCTTGTTCAAGCGAGTTCACTTCCAAAAGTGTATTCATTTAGTTAAAATGGGCCATCACGCAGTAATAATTATGGCTACTATCATTTCAAAACATGAAATCCCTCGTTTTCAAAACTCATCCTTATGCAAATAATCAAATTTAATGACATAGAAAGGGTAGGGGTGCACATGTACACATTCAAACACATCATAATTCAACTTAGCAACATGAGGCACACATGGCCTTATAATCCACATGATTGTGGTTAATCAGAAACCAGACTCCCTCCTCACATAGCAATTGACCACAGGAAACCTCGAACCACTTATAGTTCTACCTCAAACCATCCAACTAACATCTCGATTTTCAATTCTATAACCATAGCATATTATCATGAAAACCTATAAAGAGACGTGTAATAGGGTTTATACACTTACCTGGGCAAGTAGCACCATCCCGTGGTGTGTTACCGCAAGCATACATATTTATAATCACATTCACGTGTACATTTATAATGCCTTAACTGGAATTAGCACTTAACGAACCAACTAAACTAATAAAACATGAACCTTATCCCATTTGAGATGTTCATTTATTATTTCGAAGTCATGGTTCAAGTATAATCTAGCTAATCACACAAGTTTCGATTCTAAGCATACTCATTTCTTTTCGAAGCTATTAATCGGGCATGAATTGACTAAGTGTACATGTATCATTTCTAACATTCATATTCCACTTTGAAGTTATTAAACGAACATGAACTAACTAAGTGTATATGTATCGATTCTAAACATTCACATTTCATTCGAAGTTATCAAGCAAACATTAATTAACTACTTGTACATGTATCTAATCTAGACAGACATATTTCATTTCGAAGCTATTTTTCAAGCATGTCTTAACTAAGTATACTTGAATCGATTCTAAACATGCATAATTTATTTTGAAGTTATTTTTCAAGCATGTATTAACTAAATATACTTGAATTAATTCTAAACATGTATAATTCATTTCTAAGCTATTTTTCAAGCGTGAACAAACTAAACTAACATATATCGATTTAAAGCCACTTTCGAGTATTAATCAACTAAACGAACATTTAACGATTCAAACTCATTTTCAGGCATAAACTAACTAAACTTAACATGCATCGATTTAAACTAAATTCAGCGGAAACAGGGCATGCATAATTTCAATTAATCTGACGAAACCTAAACTGACATGCATCACAACTTCAGGGTTAAAACAATTTCGAAACTACTAAACCTTAGGAGGTGAGAAACACCCCCCTTGAATCCAAGATAAGGACCCGTTCTAAGGCCACCTTTGGGTGCTGTTGTGGATGTTTAGGACCGGAATTCAACTCCTAACTTGCTGCCCAAATGTCATCCTCGAACTAGCCTGCTCGATCTCTGGCTCGGTCTGCTTTTCATCGGCGCCATGCCCAATCGCCGTCAATGGCGATCTTCATGGTGTTGCGCCAGGATTTCAAACCCTAACCCCCTAAACCGAGGCCCTCACTCGACCCTTCTCTCTCTTTCTCTCTGCAGGTGGTCGGCAGACGGCCGGCCAGCAACGCTGTCATCACCGCCATGTCCACCGTCGAGGCACTTTGCCGTCGACCTCCACCATCACTCTCTGGCTCGCTCATTCTCTCTCTCTTGCTGTCTTTGGCTCACAGCTGTCACAGGAAAGGAAATGGCAGCCGACCCTCTCTGGCGGCGGCACCGCCGCCCCCTCTCTCCTCTCTCTCCCTCTCTCTTTGTGTGGTGGTTGTCAGGAGGAGGGTCATGAGGAGCTTGAAGGAAAGCCCCCTTTCCCATTTTTGGCTTAGAAAAGAAGGGGCTTCAGCCCCTTATATTTTTTTAGTTTTATTTTATCGCGGTCAATTGCTCAATCAACTAAAAATGCTAGCCCAATCTTGCACCCCTTGTTCTATACCAAATCGTCAAGACAATTGTTTGTCGATTATTCGATCCCAATGGCATCAAGGTTTGATTCATTAAACCTCAAAACTGATTCGAAGGTTGACCAGCTAGTCATACTCGGGTTCCTACTCGATTTAATACTCATTAATAACTATCATTAATGCTTACTAGAAGTCATCGAAAGAGTTTCAAAACTAATAATAATAATAAAATTATTGCTCACATAAGCGCATCGATAATAATTTAACTCGTATAGTTACTGAAAATACAATTTTAGAACGTAGAAGGTAAGACAGCTAGGTTAACTTGAAATAAAGAAGGCAGGTCTTGCACTCTTCCCCCTTAAAAGAATTTCGTCATCGAAATTCTAAACCTAAGTTCGGTCATTCCTAGAATGCATGCATACAACTATGATCTACATGGTAGGTTTTTAAAAGGTTTCATCTTGCAACACTACTTCTTTTAAATTGAAAGAAAAAGGCTTATGGTGTCCGGCCTCCTCCTTGCCAATCCTTATCAAGCGTCTACTCACTCTATTTAGGCACTGAGTGCGAATCGCATTGAAGAGGGGCAAATGAGTTGGCATGGAAACCGTATTGAGTTTGTTTTGAAAATGAACAAAGATTTTCGATAATCTAGACCCAATTCACATGGAAAGTAATAATTCTATGCATATGCATCTATAAGTGGGCATCTAAAGGCATGACAATCGGGACAATGATATCTTAAGGTCATACACTAGTGGTCTCATTCCAAAATATGAATTCAAGTCACATTTGAGATCACAATGGTTAACTCAGAGATTCCTATAACACATTAGAACAATAAGAACGTCACACAGCACCACATAGTATCATTTAAGCATAATAGCATCACATAGCATTGCATAGTATCAGCAATTCAGTATTCTCAAGCCTAGGAATCCTAAGCAGCATGAACGCGTCTAATATATACATGACAAGCAGTTTACAAAAGGAAAACATATGCACTAACATTCCTATGTCTGTACATCAATCCCAGCTAACTTTTAGGCCTTTCATTCATGACAACGTATTCAAGACATGTTAGGTTCGTATGAAGGCAGTTAACTTACTTAGGTTTATTCAAAGGCATGAAGAAATCGGATCACTCTAAAGTAAGATCAACTAATGAGGAAGCAACAACATCGTACTAAGGTAGTAGGGACATTATATTATGCCACATCGACAATGAAGGATTTGGAGTAGCATTCGAAATCACATTGGCATCACGTAGAGTCTACGCAGAACACAACAAGGACTAAGAATCACATGTAACATAAACC
The DNA here is from genome assembly GCA_029747015.1 of Carnegiea gigantea. NCBI lineage: Eukaryota > Viridiplantae > Streptophyta > Magnoliopsida > Caryophyllales > Cactaceae > Carnegiea > Carnegiea gigantea. Next base: position 79,606 of record JAKOGI010002094.1, read on the forward strand.
AGCATTACATGTCGACAGGAGCAACTTGAGAAGAAAATGCCAAGGTAAGAATGTAAATCGACTGTTTTTTGATGGGGGAGACTTTCCCTAAGGTCCCTCCTTCGAATTGATCGCCTTCTAGGTCATAAATTCATACCAGTGAAGGGTTATGGGCCTACACGCCTCCTCTATGCTACTCTGATCAAACATATAAGGGCAAGAATATATGAATGCAAGTTTCCAGGGTCATCTCATCGTGCTTCAAATACGGGCGCATGTAGTTACTTAGCTATAACATGGAATCATAGAATTCACAGAATGCAATCAACGAGTTAGAGGTTATGCCATGTCATAAATTACAAAACTTAAATCATCTGGATAATCAAGTCACATACCAAACCAGACTCAAGTCAAGCGAACTCCCAAATGTGCAACAACTCATTTATAAAACACATAACTGTTCACAAATAACGAACTTAAATAACTATATAAGCTTCTATAGGCATTAGGCTCCATGCAATGCTGTGGCTATGTTCGTTTGGAGTACGGTCGACATTAATAGTCTTATGGGTACCAGTTGAGGTCTTACGAGGTACACCTATCCCATAGGTGATTATAAGAGTCTTACTGTAGGTCGCTTACCTTAGTAAGGATCGTTTACTATGTACAATTCCAAAGTCTACTAGGTTATTCCTCCCTTTCGCTTTCTAGGTGTATTAGGGTTCGTTCGAGCCAAAACATCGTCACCCATTCACATATAACAATCCGTATAATAGAATGTAAGTAATGCATGGCCTATGCAACAATGGCAAGAAAGGGGAATAGTAGGTACACTTACTCAATGTTTTACGAGATCCTACCACTAGCATTTAGTTTTTCAAGCATGCATACGAAAATATCCCCTAATGTCACTCAGGTAATTTAAAATTCACAACAGCAAGGTACCATTTAGTAGGATTATCAATTATAGCAACTAATTTCACATCATTCCTTTCCTAACTCATTACGAAGGATTCTATCGACGTACACATCTTAGCATATACACATTTACAAGCAACATTTGATACGTATAAGGGCGCGTATTTGTTAATCTAAACTCCCTCATCATCACTAACGAAAAGCTAACCCTTCGGTATATGACAAACTTGGCTCGACAGTCAAACGACATTAACATCTCAAAATCTTGAGTTTCAAAGGATGAAAAATAGCTTATCTATTTCGAATCTCTTTGTTTTTAATAAAAGGATGGTTAACTGCTTCTAGCTCTCTCTACCAACCTTCGAGTACGTCTATTCACTCCATTATTGGGCCGGAGGAGCAAATTGTACTTCAGGGGCAAAGATGAGCTTAGAGTTAAGGCTTTTCCAATCGGTCGATTTCAAATTATATGTTTTTTAAACTTTCTATTAAAATCACCAAGGCCTACTAGCGAAACAACTTTCGATTGAGCTAATACTTAACTTATCCACGAGAATACGAGCCACTCAGCCTACACCTTACGAAACGCTTCTTTCATCTAACAAATCAGCTCACTCAAGCCATACCTAACTAGGTAAACGCGCCGACATTCACATAAAACTCACATTTGCACACAAGACAGGTATGTATCACGTCATCGGGAATGCATTCTTAGGCAATTATATGAGATGTAAGACTCAGGTCGTAGCCTATGGTCACAAGGCGTGGCTCTGATACCATCAATTATAACACCCCCAGCCCCTAGGGCCATGAGCGTTACGTTTTCTTAACTTTCTTATTTAAATTTCGGGGCGAAGCTAGTAGAGTTTTCCCTAAAAATAGCCGTTTTCAGGCTAAGAAGCCTTATAGTAAACCCTTGCATATCAACGGAAGCGTAAAACATTTTAACAGAAGGTCAACGGCTGCACGCTGGAGTTCATAACTCAACGAGCAACTTGCTCGGAGTATATCAAACAAAATAGTTTATTAATAAAGAAGAAATGAAAGATACAACTCGACGGTTCACACAACCGAAGTATTGGGGTTTACATCCCAAAACATAACTAACTTTGACCCAGAAGACATTTAACTAACTAAATGGTTGGCTCATACGGTCATACAGAGCGACCTTTATACCATATGTATTACATGAACTAGAATACTTGGTTTACATATGTTTACAAGCGAAGAATACATTCTATAACATCATCAAGCAGCGAGACTACTTCACTATGGACACACTTGACTTCCTTTAAGCAAGGGTAACTTCTATTTCGGCATAGCTAACTCAAATTCTTCCTGTCACAAGTAAAACCTGGGCAAAAAGGGGAAAGAGTAGTGGGATGAGCAACCACATGCTCAGTGGGTGTCCCCCGATCCCAATAAAACCAAAACCGTTGCAGGCAATAATATCTTTAATAGTCACATATCACGTATTCATACTTTACTATCATATTAGGCATTCTTAAATCGTCAAGGAAGGATCACTATCTATGAACTTCATTTTTAGCTGTTCAAACTCATCTTTTAGCCCCTGAGTACTGAATTCCTTAACTAACAAGCACTTAAGCAAGCATCGAGGGCTAAGCATAGGAATCTTTCTTTTTTATAAACATAACTTCTTAGCATTCCATTCAAACTATGCATGAAACCTCACTCATATGATGTGCACATAAGGTTATCTCTTTCCATAATCATACTTTTCTTAGCATTTTATTCATATGATATGCATAAGATACACATATTTCAAGTCTCATTCAAATCTCATTCGTAGGGTATGCATGAAATATGCTCATAAGGCTTTGTTTTTCATAATCGTATCTTACTTAGCATCTCATTCATAAGTTATACATGGAAAATGCACATGTCACAGGAAGCTTTTTTTCTTTTTACTGAAAACATTTCATTCTACCCCTTGGGGTTCATAAAAACTCTTCTCTTAGCCTCTTGAAGGTTATATTCTTCAAAAGAGGTCCCTTTCATATCGGTCGCCCTTATAAGCTTTTCATGTTTCTTTCATCTGGCCTCTTATTGGCCCATAAAAACCTTCTTTTTGAAATACTTGAAATACCTTAATACCGACTGCTTTTCTTTACTTATTAGGAAAATACATCTGGCATAAGATCATTACAGGGTGTTGATTAGGTGAGATCTATTCTCAAACCCATAGTGAGACCTAACACTCACGCTTAAGCTCTTACTCCCGGAATGGTTATGTTTAACATATTAGACTATTACCCTTGTCAGGGTCTTCTAATGTTTCCTAGTACCAGGACTTATTCCCTAGGCTAACATCATTCATATCATATTGTCTAAAGTACATTTTCTTAGCCAATTTAAAGCGTATGGGCCACAATGGCTAATAAGTTTGCTGATTCTCATAGCGAAATCCTTTATCATACAACTCACGCCTTTGTAAAACTCTTTAGGGATTCCCCCGTTCAAGCAAGTTCACTCCTAAAAGTGTATTCATTTAGTTAAAATAGGCCATCATGCACTAATAATTATGGCTACTATCATTTCAAAACATGAAATTCTTCTTTTTCAAAACTCACCCTCATGTAAATAATCAAACTTAATGACATAGAAAGGGTAGGGGTGCACATGTACACATTGAAACACTTCATAATTCAACTTAGCAATGTGAGCCACACATGGCCTCTCAATCCACACGATTGCGGTTAATCACAACCCAGACTCCCTCTTCACATACCAACTGACCACAGGAGGCCTCGAACCACTTGTAGTTCTACCTTAAACGATCTGATTGCCATCTTGGTTTTCAATTCTATAACCATAGCATATTATCATGAAAACTTATAAAGAGACGTGTAATAGGGTTTATACACTTACCTGGGCAAGCAGCACCACCCAACGGTGCGTTACCGCAAGCATTCATATTTATAACCACATTCACGTATACATTTATAATGCCTTAACTGGAATTGGTAATTCACGAGCCAACTAAACTAATCAAACATGAATCTTATCGCATTCGAGGTGTTCATTTATTATTTCGAAGTCACAGCTCAGGTGTAATCTAGCTCATCACACCAGTGCCAATCCCAAGCATACTTATTTCTTTTCGAGGCTATTAATCGAGCATGAATTAGCTAGGTGTACATATATCGTTTCTAAACATTCATATTCTACTTCGAAGTTACTAAACGAATGTGAATTAACTAAGTGTACATGTATCGATTCTAAACGTTCACATTTCATTCGAAGTTATTAAACGGACATAAATTAACTAAGTGTACATGTATCTAATCTAGACAGGCATATTTCATTTCAAAACTATTTTTCAGGCATGTCTTAACTAAGTATACTTGAATCGATTCTAAACATGCACAATTCATTTCGAACTTATTTTTCAAGCATGTATCAATTAAATGTACTTAAATTGATTCTAAATATGTATAATTCAGTTCGAAGCTATTTTTCAAGCGGGAACTAACTAAACTAACATATATCGATTCAAAGCCACTTTTGAGTATTAATTAACCAAACTAACATTTAACGATTCGAAGTAATTTTCAGGCATAAACTAACTAAACTTAACATGCATCGATTCAAACTAAATTCAGCTAAAACAAGGCATGCATAATTTCAATTAATCTGACGAAACCTAAACTAACATGCATCATAACTTAAAGGTTAAAACAATTTCGAAACTACTAATACTTAGGAGGCGAGAAACACCCACCTCAGATCCAAGCTAAGGACCCATTCTAAGGCCCCCTTTGGGTGCTATTGTGGATGTTTAGGACCCGAGATTCAACTCCTAACTTGCTACCCAAACGTCATCCTTGAATCAGCCTGCTCGATCTCGTTTTTGGCCCTCTGGCTTGGTCTGCATTTCGCCAGTGCCATGCCCAATCACTGTCGGTGACAGTCTTGGTGGTGGTGCGCCAGGATTTCAAACCCTAACCCCTTAAACCGAGGCCCTCACTCGGCCCTTCTTTCTCTTTCTCTCTACAGGCGGTCGGCAGACGGCCGGCCAGTAACGCCGTTGTCGCTGCCATGTCCACCGTCGAGGCACTCCGCCGTCGACCTCCACCATCACTCTGTGGCTCACTCAATATCTCTCTCTCACTGTCTTTGGCTCGCAGCTGTCGCAAGGAGGGAAACGGCAGCCGACCCTCGCTGGCGGCGGCATCGCCGCCCCCTCTCTCCTCTCTCTTTCTCTCTCTCTTCATGTGGTGGTTGTCAGGGAGGAGGGTCGTGAGAAGCTTGAAGAAAGCTCCTCCTTTCGCGTTTTTGGCTGAGAAAAGAAGGGGCTTCGGCCCCTTATATTTTTTTATTTTATTTTATTTCGGTTAATTGCTCAATCAAGTAAAAATGCTAGCCCATCTCGTACCCCTTATTCTAAACCGAATTGTTAAGACAATCGTTCGTCGATTATTCGATCTCAAAGGCATCAAGGTTATTTAATAAACCTCAAAACTTATTCGTAGGTTGACCAGCTAGTTGTACTCGGGTTCCTACTTGATTTAGTACTCGTTAATAGCCATCAGTAACGCTTACTAGAAGTCATCGAAAGAGTTTCAAAACTAATATTAATAATATTAACAGCGACGTAAATATTCTTTTTAATAAAATTATCGCTCATATAAGCACATTGATGATAATTTAACTTATATGGTTACTAAAAATTCGATTTTAGAACGTGAAAGGTAAGACAGCCAGGTTATCTTAAAATAAAGAAGGCGAGTCATACAAAAACCCACAAAATTGAACTCCGTTTTACCTATATTGATAAGATTGTAGTCCTTTATATCTTCAAATGTTTTTCTATTTTGAAAATTGAGTGACATGGTCAAGTTAGGGTTTAGAATAATACAAAGGGGGTGTTGGGGGATTTGGTTGGGGGAGGAACCCTAGCAGTAAGATCAAATTACATGGGGTGGACATATGGGACCGGTTTAATTAAAAAATTGATCCTAATTCATAAAGTCCTTAGAAAAATTTTGATTAACTTATTAAGCTTACCTACAAAATATGCCACCAACATTATAAAATATAATTTCTCAGTTTTTTCTTTAAAATCATCACATACATTCGATACGACATGCATGTTTGAATCAATGTAATTTTATGTTTCTATTGTTTAGTTAGAAACTAAAATGTAAGCTTGAATATTTCTATTGTTTAGTTAGAAATTACAATACATGCTTTAATACTATTTCTATATATTTTTAATCATAGCAGACATTCGATATTATAATAGATCCTTTAATCAATGTAATTTCAGTTTTTGTGTTTTGGAGACTGTAATGCATTCTTACATACTAATTTTAGATTTTTGTTCATATAAATCATGGAAAAATGTCCAAAATCCTTAATCATGGCATCTACTTAACTCAAGACAAAATTAGCAAGGTAAAGTCATAAAAAAAATTTAATTTCTTGGGTTTTTATTCGAAAATCATGTGTTAGCTGAGATTTTGATGGGCCCTTCTAATTTTAAGAAACAAGATAACCCCATTCTAGGTTAACTAATCAGATGGTCAAAATCGGGAAATACTATTTTTGGGTTTTTTAATTATGGGTTAACAGACGGTCAGAATTTTGTTGGTAATATGATGCAATTTATGTTAACATGATTCAAGTAAAGTATATTACTACATATGTATACATGTTTCAGCTACCTCATTCTCTTTTTTTCCGAGATGTGACAAGTTACATAATTGTTAGGTTGTTTCGTATCAATAGGCCCCGGTATAGCACATGATAATTTTTATAACTTTTCTAAATCCGTTCACTATTTCCATGGTTTGCCATCCCAAAAAATGAAAATTACTTACTTCAAATTGCACCACATGACTAGGTCTATAGTCCTGTATATGCAACAACTCATATGTCTAGCAACTCATAATTTAAGTAGAACACTGAAATTGGGAGATATGTTACCAATTTTCCAACACAAGGCCATCTAGCTTCACGATTTCAAAACGAGGAACCTAATTAAGCGCATCGTGGATGACTAATTTTGATGTTGTGTAACTATAGGGTAGGATAACTTTTATGTAATTCTGCAAGCTCACAGTTTATCATTATAACCCTTACGAGTGTCATCGTTAGGGATGATTTCCGAAATTAAATTGTAGATTTCTAATCTAAACTAAGGATTAAACTGACAAAAACAAAGTCAACTAAACAGCAAAATTAGAATAATTTAAACTCAATCAAAGAAATAGGAAATCATGGACTTGAAGGATGATGCCAAACTAACGCGTTAGAGAAAAGGGAAGAAACTACCAGTTTTGCCATTAACAACCTACAATTCAGGACAGAACTGAAGGAGACCCTGGAGAAGTTAAATCATAAATATATTCAACAATTGGATGGAAGGTTTATAATTTCACTTTCGAACCCAGATTTTCACTTAATTAAAATCAATCTCAATACAATTACAAAAACTCTCAAATTCTGACAATTGAATATAGGGAACCAAAGCTACGAAAATTAAAATAAAATTACACCACTACCCTCTGTCCTCTCCTCTTTCTCTTCTATCCTCCTGTTATATCCTCTTCACAGGCTTCGGCCCCCAATAACATTTCCCCCTTGATTATGGCATTAAACTTGAATTAATCTTCAACCTATAACTACAAATTGATGATTGATGCCAAATACTGGATGGTGATTAGTGAGAATAATTAAGGGCAAAGAGAATTGAATAACGAGCAGATTAGCGAGGGATATCGAAGAGGCAGGGAGCTCAACTTTTTTTTGGGGTCTAGGTTCGTGGTTCTGGAAGGCGAAGGAGAGGAAGGAGAATCAGAACGGCTTTTCGGGTTCTGGGGCAAGTGTTGCAGAAGAAGAAAGGATGGGGGGGCAACTGCTCACATGCCCAGCACATGGGTTCAAAAAAAATAAGTGAGCCTGTGAGAAAATGTAGGAATTGTGGGCATATGGGTTCATGTGAAATGGGTCTTGGAATTTGGAAACCAAGGCCTAAGTGGACCGATCAAACAAACGGAGAAAAGGGAGAGAAGGAGCCTGGGAGAAGGAGAAGAAGGCGCTCGGGCTGGGCCTTGGTGCTGGGCTTTGGTCCAGCCCGAGAGAGAAAAAAGAGAGAAAATGAAGCTGGGCCCAAAGCTTGCTTCTTCATTTCTTCCTCATTCCTTGTCCAACTCCAAAAGCCTGATTTGCTTAAACAAATTGTTTATTTTTCAATAAGTTTTCCAATTCTTCTAAAACAAATAAAACAACATTAAAACCCTAATTTATTAATTTATTTCGAGCAATTAATAGATAATAAAAGAGTATAAAATATCATAATTTCAGGTTGAACAAACAATACCCCCACACCTAAATTTTGCTTGTCCTCGAGTAAAATGAAACTAAAAATCCTAGAAAAGAAAAAAAAAATTCTAACCCACTTTCGTAGGAATCACAGTTGCACTTACCATGTGCAAGAGGCCCTTTAAATCCTATGTTACCCCTAGTGGACGAGGAAGATCTCATGAGGATTTACAAAGATATACCCACAAAATCTATAAAAAGCAAATCTTTTTGAATTCTTTTTCAAAGTATATACAACATTGGAGAAAACTATGTATACATTCTAATCAACCACATCATTCAAGTAACCAAAGAATTAGATAGTATATAAATACAATATAGACATCAAGAAACCCTAAGTCCCCACTGATGACATCTATACATCATATTTTACCCCATTTAAAAAATTACGTACAAACTCGACCGATAGAACCTCACTTTAGAAAAATGTGTAACACTTCCACTCATGTGTTTAAAATATAACAAGGTTCACTCAATTCTCTTCCAATCAAACAAACTGCCATAGGCTTGTTGAGATTCTCAATTCTCTATCACTAAAATGCAAAATACAAAATAATAATCAAGAGGGATTTTCAGGGTTGTGATGGGGCTGAGGATAAAGGGTAAGAGAGGGACAAATGATTTGGGAAATGAGGAGACAAAATCCAAGGCTAATGAGCAACCAATACTTATATCAATTATAATAACCACACACTCTCTCAAAACAAAATAAGAATACACCCCAATTAAATTGGCCATTGGAAATGAATGTACATAATGATACATCCATGCCAAACATTTTTATTCACAACTCTCCTTTTCGAAAAATTTGAAATTTTTTTTCAACTTTTTTCCATTTTTCATTAGAAACTTTTTCCATTTTTTCTTCAGTTTTCTTCCCCTTTTTCCCCTTTTTTTTCAAGAAGAAGATGAATGAATGGCATGTATAAGAACAGCATAACTCAATTTCCAAGTGGTTATATACTATGATACATCCTAATATATACTAAAATCAACCACTGAATTCATAAAATACAAAGAATTACTCACCAAATAATGACGTATTGCCCCACTAGCCTTGACTTAGAGATAGGAAACGTGTTTCGGCCAACGGCTAAAATGAAGGGTTCAAAATAAAAACAATCACGGCTCAAAAGGGTTACCAAAGGGTAAAACATCAAAACAAGGATGGCAATTTGGCTATGTAGTTCACAAAAACGAATGAATGTCTCTATCATATTATCATAATGCACATGCTAAATATAACTTCAAAGAGAATCAAAGTAAGTTTTAGAGATGTAATCATAGAAGAGACATACATGAAAGAAAAATGCGAGACTAAATTGATGAATTAGTACTATAAGGCTTAAAATCTCGTAGGTTCATCTACCAAAGTCAAGCTTACTAAGAATTAATGTTGGGGGTTAGGATCATATACAAACATCATACTTTAGGACTAAGTTCTATTAATGCACACCACATCTATATAAAACCTAATACGAAGGACACCAGAGAATATAGTCAATTAGAAATAGCACATGTATTCCCCAAAACAAAACAAAAATCTTTTTGGATTTTTCAAAAATTTTCTCAATTTTTTTCATTTTCTTAAATTTTCAAAGTTTCCCTAGCCTTACACCTAAATCAGACAATGCCCTCATTGGATTTGAAAAGAAACATTAAATACAAAATCTTTTTGGTTTTTCATAAATTTTCTCAATTTTTTTTCATTTTCTTAAATTTAGCTCTACTCTTAGGATCGTGAATTTCAACTGTACCATAGGAAAAAAACATGTGAAATAATATAGGGACCCGTCCATCAGCACCTCAATTTCTCTGAAAATAAATGGAGCTTGGTTTTCTCTGAAAATAAATGGAGCTTGGAGTCAAATAAGAGTGCTTTCAGTCATGTGGTAAACTCTTTCCTAAGACTACGTTTGTCATGAAACAACTTAGCCCTCTCTTTGTGATAGGAGCACTTTTATAAGCCTCAGCTCTTATCTCTTTAAGCTTACTCAGTTGCGATCTGTGCTCCTCATCGGCCTCAGTCAAGTCATAATTGAGCATCTTAATGTTCCACCAAGCTCTATCCTCTATTTGAATAGGGAGATGACCGGGCTTAATATAAACAACCCTATAAGGTGACATACATAAGGGAGTTTTGAAAGTCGTCCTATAAACCCAAAGAGCATCGATAAGCTTATCAGCCTAATCCCTTACATTCTTGCTCATAGTCATCTCTAGAATCTGCTTAATCTATCAATTATACACTTCAACTTGGCCACTAGTTTGGGGATGATAAGGGGTAACAAGCCTATGGGCTATGGAGTACCTCCCTAATAAGGCATCAAAAGACCTGTTATTAAAGTGGTACCCTGATCACTAATGATAGCACAGGGCATGCCAAATCTAGCAAAAATGTTCTCCCTAAGGAACTTCACAACCACCTTAGCGTCATTGGTCCTAGAAGGGATGGCCTCAACCCACTTAAAAACACAGTCCACAGCTAATAAAATGCACTCAATCCCAAAAGAAGATGGAAATGGTCCCACAAAATCTATACCCCACACACATCAAAAATCTTTATCATAACAATGGGATTAAGTGGCATCATATCTCTTCTACTTATTCTACCCAACTGTTGGCACCTAGGGCAACTCTTACAGTATTCAAAAACATCCCTAGACAAGGTCGGCTAATTGAAGAAGTTTGGCTACAGCCTTTTTCCCACTAAAATGCCCCCCACATGCTTGGTCACGATAAAAAGAAAGACCACTCATCACCTTATTATAGGTAATACGCCTCCTAAAGACTTGATCACGACAGTACTTAAACAAACAATGATCATCTCAAACAAAGAATTTCACGAGGTGGAAAAACCTATCTCTCTCATTCTTGGTCCAACGATCCTACCAGAAACTGTATTGTTCACAATGTCAGTATACCAAGGATCAGTATGGATAGCATATAATTGCTCATCGAGGAAGCATTTAGAAATAATGGACTCACTTTCTCTATCATATAGAATCCTAGACAAATGGTCAACTACAAGGTTCTCAGAACCTTTCTTGTACTTGTACCTAATCTCATAATTAAACTCTTGTAAAATCAAGATCCATCTCACAAGTCTAGGCTCAGCATCCTTCTTAGAAATAAGGTGCTTAAGAGCAGAGTGATCAATGTAGACAATCACATGAGACCTAATCAAGTAAGGTCTAACCTTCTCAAAAGTAAAGATCTGCACCATATATACTTTTTCAACAACAGCATAGTTCAGTTGGACATCATTCAAAGTGTTACTAGCATAATCGATAACATGGGGCCTCTTATCAATGCGCTGTCCTAGAACAACACCAACAACATAATCAGATGCGTCACACATCAACTCAAATGGTTATCCCCAGATGGAAGGATGAAGGGTGGTAGTAGAGGTTAAGGCTTCCTTAAGCTTAGTATATGCCACAAGACACTCCTTAGAGTAGTGAAATGGCACATCCTTTGCTAACGGGTTGGTCAAGGGCTTCGCAATGTTACTAAAATCCTTAATGAAATGATGATAGAAGCTAGGATGTCCAAGGAAAGACGTCACCTCTTTCACACAAGTGGGAGGGGGAAGATTAACAATCCGATTAGTCTCAGCTATATCCACCTTAACTCCATCACAAGAAACAATGTGGCCCAAGACTATCCCATTTTTAACCATGAAGTGACATGTCTCCCAATTCAAAATCAGGTTTTTCTCCCTACACCTTTCCTACACTTCTCTCAGATTAGACGGACAATCATCAAAGGAAGACCCAAATATAAAAAAGTCATCCATGCAAATTTCCATGCATTACTCAACTAGATATGAGAAAATGAGAATCATGGCAGCAAGGGCATTACATAGTCCAAACAACATTCTTCTAAAGGCATATGTTCCAAATGGAAGTAGTCTTCTCCTAATCCTCGAGAGCATAGAGATATGGTATAGCTAGAGTATCCACTTAAAAAGCAAAAGAAGGAATGTCCAGCCAACCTTTCTAATATTTGGTCTAAGAATGGGAGGGAAAACAAACTCAAGAGCAAATTCAGAAACAGAATTAAGCGGATAGTCAGCTGTAGAGCACAAATCATCAAACTCAAGCACATCATAATCAGGCTCATGGTCCACAAGAAATGACTCATACTCAGCAGCACACATATCATCAAAATCATCATCGAATATAAAATCTTCTACCTAGTTAAGAGTAGAGAACTCCATATCATCAGAACCAGAAGGTCGTCTTTGCATGTAAAAAATATTCAATTCTAAGGTCATATTTCCAAAAGGCAATCTTATCATACCATTCCTGTAATTAATGAGGGCATTAGCAGTGGCCAAGAAAGGACGCCCTAGAATCACAGGGACTTGACTAGCAATATTGGGCGTATTCTTAGTTTCAATCACAACAAAGTCCACAACGTAAGTAAATTCACTCACTCTAATCAGAACATCCTTAACTATACTCCTGGGGAACCTGGTCGATCTATCACCTAGTTGAATGACTATCTGGGTAGCTTTCAACTTACCTAGCCTTAGCCTCTCATACTCAGTGAAGGGTACCAAGTTGGCACTTGCCCTAAAACCAAGCAAAGCTCTATGAATAACCTAGTCCCCTATAACTATAGAAATAGTAGGCAATCAGGGTCCTTATACTTTACTAGGATATGGTAAGAAAGGATAGAACTAGGGCTAAATGCTAAGAAAGTCATTTCAAGGACACTAGTGGCTATTTTGGTCGTATACTGATCCTTTAAAAATCTACTATATAAAGTCATTTGCTAAATAGCATCGAGTAAAGGAATGTTGATTTTGACTTGAGAGAAGGTCTCTCACATCTTCTCCACATGAACTTTATTTTTCTTTTTAAGTCTATGGGAAAAAGGAGGTAAAGGCTTATGGACTTTTTCAGCAGAAGAAGGAAAAGAAGAATCCTTAAGAGGTGAAGGATCTACAGAATTAAAGAAATCTTTCTTCTTAGGCTCCTCATTGTTAGAAGACGACTCAGAATGTAAAGGAGTATTAGAATCATTGGGGACGTCATCAGTGGCATCCTCTGACTTACTGGATGAACCAGTTTCTGGAGAAGAAAGAGAAGAAGAAGAATTTTAAAAGAATTAGCGAGGATATATGTAGGGTTCGTTAGGACAAGCATTCAAAGAATGATCTAAGGCCAGATAGTAAGAACAAGACACCATAGAAGTCTGAGATATCTTTGAAATCTGAGGAGACAACCCCTTTAACATATTTTCTAAAATAGCAATCTCAGAATCTAAGTGACTAACATCAGAGACAGAATGCAACCCACACCTTGCAAAGCCAGAACTTAGACTGTCATCAGGAGTGATTTTCCATTGCATGGTTTTCTCAGCTAAGTCCTCTAAACATTTCCAAGTAGCAGTGGCACTCTTAAAAAGAAAGCTACCTTGTCACATGGACTCTACCAGAGTTCTAGTCTATTGGTCAAGTCCTTCTTATATAATCTGGCACAATCATACTTAGTCTAAACCATAATGGGGACATGGGCCAATAAATTTTTGAACCTATTAAGGTATTTCCAAAAAGATTCCCTGTCTAATTGCACAAATTGATTAATCTCATTCCTTAGCTTAATTGTCTTGGCATTAGGAAAATATTTTCTTAAGAACAATCTTACAAAATCATTCCAAGAAGTAATAGAATTAGCAGCCAAGTTATACATCCAATGTTTAGCAGAATCTTTCCAGGCAGAGGAATCAATTTCATTCACATAACATGAATAGGGATATTATGAAAATGCATTATAGAACACACTTCTTCGAATTCCCTTAAAAGTAAATAAGTATCCTCCACACCCATGAATTTATGGACCATTTGAGTATAGTGAGGTCTCAATTCGAAAGCCACATTTGATCCTAGCTCAGATATAGCAAAAGAAGATGGCAAAGCAGTCCTAGGAGGATAAAAAAATACCCCTTAAAGATCTATCTTGTGCCATTTCTTCTAATTCAGGCTTGGGTTCAACTTCATGTTCAGGCTCGGGTTTTAGGTCAAGGTTGGGTTCACTTCTAACAAGTCGATTATTTTTAGGGTTTCTAACCCAACCAGTCATATAAAACCTACACCCTCACAAAAAGTTACCTTTTAGGCCTTCTTCTCTTTCTAATTTTTTTGGATTTTTGATTTTTGTGATTTCTTTTCATTCTAAAGCACAAAACAAAATCAAAAGGTGAATCAAACAAAATAAAAACAAAAAGTGATCCAACCCTAGAAAAATCACAAAAACAAAAAACACAAATAAACTAAAAGATGATAGAAAATAAACTAAAACCTAAACAAACTAAATCTAAAAATAAAATTAAAATAGAAAATAAAAGTCCTAAAATCAGAACTCTGTAAACAAACAATTCCAAACAAATGCAAGGAACCTCAATATATTTTTTTTAGATTTTTTTATGTTCTTGAACTGTGCAGAATATTGCAAATAGAATATTAATTTCAAAAATCATAGAAAATTCCACACAGTTCTAAAAATTCCAAAAAAAAATCACACAGACTCTAAACATTATGCTGAATCCACAAAAATATTAGCATAACAAAAATACACTAAAAATGCTTCAAACAATTCGAGCAGAATCTAAAAATGATGAAAATCTCGCACTGAAGTTGCCTTTTTTCCCTTTCTGTTCAGTTCTGCCTTTCTTTTGCAGCACATAAACCAGATATGGTTAGTACTATTTTTTCACTAATAAATAACCTCTAAAAATCAAAATGAAATTGATCTAAACAAAAATTAGAATACTAACCTAATTCAAAAATCAAAAATAATGTAAACTAATTTACTAAAACTAAATAAAACTTAATCGAAACTAAAAATCACAGGTATAAAACTAAAGCAAAAATGACTCAAATGACTAAATGCAACCAAATTTCACAAACCATCCCCGGTAACAGTGCTAAAAAACTTGTTGTGTAATTCCGCAAGCGTATGATTTATCGTTGTAACCCTTACGAGTGTCATCCTCAGGGATGATTTGCAAAATTCAATTGCAGATTTCTAATCTAAACTAAGGATTATACCGACAAAAACACAGTCAACTAAATGAAATCAGAATAGTTTAAACTCAATCAAAGCAACAACAAATCACGAACATGAAGGAAGAAGCCAAACTAACGTGCTAAAGCAAGGGGAAGAAACTACCAATTTTGCCGTTAACAAACCTGCAATTCAGGACCAAACTGAAGGAGACCCTAAAGAAATTATCTAAGAAATATATTCAATAATTGAACCAAAGGTTTATAATTTCACTTCCAAACCCAAATTTTCACTCAATTAAAATCAAGCTCAATACAATTACAAGAACTCTCAAATTCTAACAATTAAATATGGGGAACCTAAGCTATAAAAATTAAAATAAAACTACACTAATACCCCTGTCCTCCCCTCTAGCTCTTCTATGCTCCAGTTATATCCTCCTCACAGACTTCGACTCGTTTTTTTAAGACCCCAAAATGAAGATTTTCCCCCCTGATTAATGGCATTAAACTTGAGTTAATCTTCAACCTATAACCACAAACTGATGATTGATGCCAAGTAAAAGATGGTGATTAATGAGATAATTAATGGGTAAAGAGAATTGAATAACGAGCAAATCCGCGAGGGGTATCGTAGAGGCAGGTAGGAGGTCTTTTTTTTTTTTGTCCGGGTTCATGGCTCTGGGCAGGCGAACAAGAAGAAGGAGAATCAGAAGGGCTTTTTGAGTTTTGGGGAAACGTTGAAGAAGAAGAAAGGATGGGGGGGACTGCTCATGTGCCTCCCACATGGGATAAAAAAAAAAAGAGTGAACCTGTAAGAAAATATGGGAATTGCTGGGCATATGGGTTCATGTGAAATGGGCCGCAGGAATCTAGAAATCGAGGCCTAAGTAGAACGGCCCAACAAATGGAGAAAAGGGAGAGAGGGACCCTAGGAGAAGGAGAAATAGGGCCTTGGTGCTGGGCTTTGGTCTAGCCCAAGAGAGAAAGAAAGAGAGAAAAGCAGGTTGGCCCCAAAGCTTGCTTATCTATTTCTTCCTCCTTCCTTGTTCAACTCCAAAAACCTGATCTACTTAAACAATTGTTTATTTTTCGATAAGTTTTCCAATTCCTACAAACAAATAAAACATATTAAAATCATAATGTACTAATTTATTTCGAGAAAATAATAGATAATAAAAGGGTATAAAATATAATAATTTCAGGTTCAAAATAACTTAAATGAGATTGTGACCATAATAGATTTATTTTCAAAGACGAAAGTCACCTAAAAGAAAAAGATAAAAAAATATACAATATTGAAAAGTTCTAAGTATGATAACTAGGCCTATTAAATTTTTATAGCAAAAATTTATTTTTACTTATAACAACATGGTTTGCTAACTAACGTATCTGTCTTATCTTTTCTGAACAATAATATCAATTATGTATATTTTTCAAACAACTTATTATCCATTTTATAAATCTACTGGGTAAAGCACAGGTTTATACTGGTTATGACTAAAAATGAAAGCGTACAATTAGTTTTTAATCTCCAACTCCAATGTAAAAAAGGAATTTGGATCCATTTAAATTGTAATCAAAGTGATTAAAAAAATAAAAGGAAACATGAAATCACAATCATGCAGTGATTTGTGCTTTTCATGCAATATCATATTATGAGGAACAACTTGTGCAATCTTGTACCCCTTCTCCTCAATCCTTTGAATAAGTTCCCCCTCTTTGTGACTCTTGTCAATCATTCAATCATGATATCAACTCTTGTCCTCGTGTTATTTCCATTTTAGACTTCAGCAACTTGAGCAAGAAATGGAAAACTATGTAGAGTCCATGAAGAACATGGCAAGTGCACTCATAGACTAATTGTCTGAATTGCTTAATAGTCATGTAGAGAGCATTGTGGCTATCTTGCATAAAATCAACCTTAAGGTAGACCTTCCTTACCTAACAGTTGTTCATTGGGTGATTTTGAGTGATATTCCCCCTTGAATCCTGAATTTCATGTTGATGCCCCTTTGTGTGACTTTGAGGGAGATGATGATATATTTATAGCTTCTTTTACATATTCTTCTCCCCTTAACACTAGCATTTCTATGGATACCCTGTAGGAAGTCGCAATTATCCTGAGACCACTTTCTCCTTTAGCTTCCTTAAGAAAGCTCGAGAAAAGTGAGGAACATGGAAGTGATGCCAATGCGCATGCATGATCATGAGTATGATGAATGGCATGATTGTAATAATGACGATGAGGAGTATATAGTTGAGGAAACCTCTTTGGGGGATTCATATGGGATGCTTGTGCATTAGGTTCCCCCTCCTTGTCTTGAGCTTGTTGAATTTATGTCCCCCAACCCTCTTGACTTGATCCCTACTTCCATTACTTGTTCATCACCCTGTCCTTCCCCAGAGCATCATTTTTCTAGGCCCATGGACTACTATGTGATATGTGACCTTAGTTTGGATTTGGGCCATGTAGATCATTTGTTTGATATGCTTAGGGGGGATATGCTTGGCATTATGTAGTCCCTAGGTACCTTTGGAGGCTATAATCCCTCCCTTGTCCCTTTTCATGCATACCTAGTGGATTTGCCTAGAAAAAGCATGTGGACAACTTTCTTTAATCACTCTTTTGATTTTTTTAAGGCTTTTGATATGTTTAAGAGAGGATTAAATATCTTTGCTACAAGTGTGCTTGTGTTCTCTTACTTACATGGTTCTGCATTGTGGGCGTAGTTATTCGGTAAGCCTCTTTGCGCTGTAAAGGCATTTGAGTGGGTGCCCTTGATCTTAATATGTAAAGGAGCGGTTGATGCTCCTCGAGCCTGATGTAGCATCATCTTAGTGAGACGTACTTTGGTTACATTCTGTACTCAACCTAGTATAATCGTTCTAACTTTCTCTTTTCTCCTTTTTCTGTTCTTTCTTTCTTTTTGTACATAGTTATAGATACCTAGGATTGTGATTTTATTAGGTGATCAATTTTGAGTATTTGGATTTGTTGACTCAAGGTCACTATGATCAACCTTGTTTGATTTGTGTTCTTTGTTTTATGTGTGTTTGTTGGTGGTGTGTTTTGTTTGGTGAATATTTATTGGCATTGTTTGGTTTTGAGCTTGTTGGTGGTGCCATATGTTTGTATGTATTTGGTAGATTTGAGTTGTTAGCTTTACGATTGGATTGCTTATGTGATTGCTTTTTAGCGCCCTAGTTCTTACTGTGAGGACATTGTTGATTTTGGTGTGGGGATGAGGTGTCCATTTATATATATTTTTTAAAAATTTTGAAAAATTCAAAATAGATTTTATATTTCTTTGGGGACTTTTGTGCTTTCTTAGGTGATTGATCCTATGTTGCTTGGTTATTGAATCATGTGTAAATAGAGTTTACATGATGAGATACCTAGTTGAAGATGTAGATTCGATTTTTCATAATAACCTCATCTCATATGTGGCATTTTGTGCTTACCTTGCTCACTTTATCATCACTTCTTCAGATCTTGTTATTAAGTTAGCATGTAATCTCTTTATTTGTTAAAGTTGCATTCAAAGCCCCCAGAGAAATCCAAAAAAAAAGGCCTAAAATTGTGAATGAAATCTGAGCACCAATGTTCAAACCCACTATCTTTGCTTCATATCTTTAATTGATTACACATCTATTTAGACAATCAAAAAAGTGCTTTGCACAAGCTAATAAAACCCCTCTTTATGGAAGAACCCGCGTATTTGTAAGTCAACTGGGTTTATGGTGCACGTTCTTAATCTTAAACAAAACAAAAAATGAAAAAGAAGTGAAGCAAAGATGTTAATTAGGGAAGGAAATAAGGATCGTGCCAATCTCAGTGACTTGATTCGTAAAGTTTGATGCACATTTACATATAACCAATGTGTACATATAACTGCATATTGTTGTGTGAAGTGAAAAATGAAAGTTGAGGTGCTTCATGTGACTTAGATATCTTTTAAATGTACATTCTATTTTTATATAATTTGGTGATTTAGTTACTAGACGGATACAATTTCCTAAGTCGTGTATATAATCTCGCCATTATTTGTATGCATGATCATGTTTTGGCTCAGGATAGAAGACTGTGGTGGGATAGAATTAGAGTCTCTGACTGTAGGGGACCGACTCCGTAGGTGGCTGTAGCTCGATGGGGCCGGGGAGGGTTTTTGTGTGCTTGTCTGCAGGTCGTGCTTGGCTAGGCTGTGCTGGCTTCTGACGCCCCGAGTTTGTTAAGGTATATCCCCGCTCCTTATTTATCTGCTGTACTTACCCTTCTCCCCAGTTGGTAACTTGGTACGCAATCATTTTCTCTGTAAACCGTTTTCCCAAAAAAAAAAAAAAAAACTGTTTTGTGGGTCTTTAGGAATCAACCTCTCTATGGGTAGGAATACCGGTAGGGGTAAGGTTGCCTACAACTGGATCTCCCCAGACCCCGCGAAAGCGGGACCCACACTGGGAGTTGTTGTTGTTGTTGTGTTGTTGATCATGTTTTGACAAAACCAAAAAGATTTTCCTTGTTTTTAAAAAGATTTTGCGGGAATTTTACTTGAAAACCTTCACAAGACCTTACTCGTCCATTTCGGGAACCAAGGGGTTGAAAGGGCTTGTTGCATACGCTCAAAGCAACCGTGATTTCTATGAAAGTGAGTTAGGTTCTAGTAGTTTTATACATTTTGTTCGGCTCGAAGTTGAGAAAAGTCTTGGTTTGGGCATGATATGCCTAAAGTTCATGCCTCATTTTACCTAGATTACCTTAAAAATTTATTAAATTAGTTTATTTATTAGTGTTTTGTTGGTTGTATATGTAATTAAGAGAATTAGTCAAATGACAGATCGGTGCAAAGCACGTCAAAAGTTAGGCATGTTAATGCAGGAAACCTTGGAGGATAACTCGGGATAACCATGAAGGTCAACAAGTACAAAAACTATGGGAGAAACAAGGAGGAAGAACAATGCAGAAATTTGGCATCTACTAAACATTCTGTTTCTGTACAGAATTTTAAAAATTTACACGGTCTGCCCATGCACATGGCACGACCGTGCCTAATTTTCTGCGTTAGGATATATTCACAACCACTTCCCGCATTTGTTTAAGGATCCAATTTTGAAGTTTTAAGAATAGGGCTTAGCCTAAGGTTTAGGAGTCATTAGTGTAGAATTTGTTTCATTTTGTAGCCACATTTCAAGAGTAATGAGATCCAATCAACTTTCTTTTGCTTTCTTTAATCTTCATTTTCATTCAAGTTATTACTTTGTTGACTTTAATTTACTAGTTTAATGCCTAAATTTACATGGTTTTGTTTGTTAATGGATTGAAATTAGTGTCTTCCTTTCCTAACCATCTTTCTATTCTCTTATCTACTCTTTATCTCACATTCTCTTTCTGTAAGAATGTAGATTTCAAGCTCTTTCTTTCTCTACCATCTTAGGGTTTGAAAACCCATTTTTTCAAGTTTGCATTTTAATCTTTTTGCCTCAGAGAGAATTCCTTCGTACTGATGTGCTTATCATGAAGGACCTTGGCTCTCTCGTTGCTTAACCAGGTGTTGTCATAAGCTTCTCTCGTAATCTCCTCAAGTTCATTCAAGATCAATTTCCTCTCCTCATTGGCAGCATTAGATCGTAGTAAAGAGTCTCAATGGCCCACCAAGCTCGATGTTCGAGTTCAACGGGCAAGTGGAACGGATGCCTATAGGCCACCTTACAAGCGGACATGCCTAAGGGGGTCTTAAAGGTCATGTGATAAGCCCACAATGCATCTATCAACTTATCTACCTAATCCTTTCTATCCTCATGCACGGTCTTTCAAGGATTTATTTAATTTGTCTATTGGATACTTACACTTGACCGTGCATTTGAGGATGGTGGGGGTTATAAGGTGATGAATGACGGAATACCTTTTTGGTAGTGCATCAATGGACTTATTACCAAAATGGCTCTCCTGATCACTAACGGTTGCTCACAGCATCCCATACTAGACAAAAATATTCTGCCTTAAGAACGTTATAACCAAACCAGAATCAACTGTCCATGTGAGGGTTGCCTCAACCCACATAGACATATAATCCATACACATCAAAATGCATTCATTCCCTCATGAATTTGGGAATGGTCACATGAAATCGATTCCCCATATATTAAATATGCCAACAACATTGATGCAGCGAGTGGCATCATGTCTTTTTTTATCTATTTTGCCTAATTGTTGACAATGTGAACATCTTTTGCAATAGCCATTAGCATTTTTAAAGAGGGCCGGCCGATAAAATCTGCTTTATGGAATTTTCACATTAGTGTTTCTCCCAGTAAAATGCCTCGACAAGCATGATCATGACCAAAAGAGAAGGAAGTATGGATTTGATCATTGCGCATGCATCTTTTAATGATTTGGTCTTGTTGGTGTTTAAACAAGTAGGGATCATCCCACATAAAAAAAACTAACCATTGAAAGATAATGCGCCCTGTCATTTTTGGTCTAATTCTTACATATTTCCCCGGTCACCAAATAGTTCATCATGTCAACAAACCATGGGTCCATATAAGCCCTTAAAAGTTGTTCATGTGGGAAGCACTCAAAGATAGGGGCTCACCAGCATTGTTAATCACAATCCTAGAGAGATGGTCTGCTATCAAGTTTTTGAAAAACCCTCCCTATCCTTGATCTCATGATCAAATTGTTAGATTAGCATTATCCATCTAATTAGCCTAGGCTTTGCATCTTTCTTTTCAACAAGGTGTTTCAACACAACATGGTTGGTTAAAAAATAACATGAGACCTAATGAAGTAGGGCATAATCTTTTCGATTCCAAAAACTAACGCTATAAAATTTCTTTCAGTTACGGTGTAATTCACTGGTGAACATTCAAGGTATGAGTTGCATAGTAAATCACATGGGATTTCTTATCAATTTTTTATCCCAAAACTAGTCCAACTGCATAGTCTGATTCATCACACATAAATTCAAGTTATTGTCCCCAAATGTAAGGATACAAGATGGGAGTTGTGGTCAATTCCTCCTTAAGCTTCATAAATGCCCATTCACATTCCTTGTAGTAGTGGAATGACATATCCTTGGCTGGGAATGATGACAAGTGCTTACCAATCTTGCTAAAGCACTTAATAAATCTCTAGGAGAAACTAGCATGTCTAAGAAAAGATCTTATGCCCTTCATACAAGTGGGGAGGGGAAGGGCTTCAATCAAATCCAGTTTATCCTTATGTACTTATATCCCCTCACTTGAGATAATACACCCAAAAACTATCCCTTTCTTGACTATGAAATGACACTTCTTCTAATTAAGGGCAAATGCTTATTCCAAACCTTTTTAGACCTTTTCCCAAGTTAAAAAAGAAATCCTCACAAGAGTCTCCATACACGGAGAAATAATCCATGAAAAGGTCAAGGCACTGCTTGAATAAATCAAAAAATTTCGAGGTCATACACCTATGGATGGTGGCCAGGGCATTACAAAGAGAAAAGGGCATCATCCTAAAGGTATAAGTGCAAAAAGGGCATATAAATGTAGTCTTGTCTTGGTCTTTGGGGAGCAATGAGAATTTGGATACAACTAAAGTACCTATCAAGAATGCAATAGAAGGCTCATTTGGTTAACCTCTTCAACATTTGTACCAAAAGGGTAAGGTAAAGTGTCCTTCTTAGTGGTGGAGTTCAACTTCCTATAATCATTGTATACCCTCCACCCGAATTGGATTCTTAGGGGAATCAACTCATTCTTGTCACTCCTAATCATAGTGATAGCGGTCTTTTTAGGAAGAACCTGGATGGGGCTCACCCACTCACTGTTATAGATGAGGTAGATAATATCATGATCTAACCACTTTAGGATTTCTTTCCTTACTACCTCTTAAAGGACTGGGTTCAACCTTCTTTGTCTATTCTGTTAGGGCTCAGCATTATCCTCAAGATGGATTCTATATTGCACTATGGTAGGACTAATGCCTCTAACGCCTCTTAACGTCCACCCTATAGCCTCTTTATTTTCCCTTAGCAAGTCTAGGACTTGAGTTTCTTTGTCCATAATCAAATCATTAGCAATTATCAATGGAAATGCCTCATCCAGACCTAAGAATGCATATTTGAATGTATTGGGAAGGGGCTTCAATTCAAGAGAGGAGGATGAGGGCATAAAAATAGACGCCTCATGAGATGGAGAGGGGTGAGAAGAGATAGACATATGAATTAATACATGTAATGAGTCATTTCATCATTCCTCAGACGTAAATATGTTAAATTTGGATTTATATTTTATACAAAATGACTCACACTCACATAATATTAACTCCTCATCATAGTCAAACCCTGCTTCCTTCAAAGAAAAGTCACCTACGCAATTGATGGTAGGGTGTTTAACATCATCAGACTCCATGG
This sequence comes from Carnegiea gigantea, assembly GCA_029747015.1. NCBI lineage: Eukaryota > Viridiplantae > Streptophyta > Magnoliopsida > Caryophyllales > Cactaceae > Carnegiea > Carnegiea gigantea. The sequence goes on from JAKOGI010002094.1 coordinate 103,261, forward strand.
GTTACCTTTGGAGGTTAAACACATTCAATTCTATTGTCATACTTTCGAATGTTAACATCATTTTCCCATCCCTAGATTTAGTGACAGCATTAAAATGAGCAAGGAATGGCTGACCAAGCAAGACCGGTCTTTCATTTTTGGGATTCACCACAATCTCGGTCTCTAACACAACAAAGTCAACTGAACATATAAATTTTCCTACTTTGGCTAACATATCCTCAACCATCTTTCTAGGGTGCCTATTGGAATCATCGACCAATGGAAGGACCATCTTCGTAGGCTTTGGCTATCCTAAGCCTAACCATTCATAAACCACAAAGGCTAGAAGGTTAACACTGGCACCTAAGCCAAGAAGGGCCTGATGAATATTGTGATTACCCATCACAATTGAGATTATGAGCACCTCAAGCCCTTATGCTTAAGAGGCACCTTGTTTGAATTAATTATAGCTCACATTAGAATATAAGAATGCCCTTTTAGGAACATTGGTAGCTCTTTTACTAGTGCATAAGTCTTTAAGAAACCGGGTGTGGGCGGCATTTGTTATATCATATGAAGTAGAGGGATGTTGATTTTGACTTAGGAGAAGATCTCCCTAATCTTATCAACATGACATTGTGCTTTCTTCCCTTCAATTAGTTATGGAAAAGAGGAGGTGGCTTAGGAGCATAAGGCAAAGGGGTAGAAGCACCCCTAAGAGGGGTAGAATCATTGGTTAACTCGCTCTCCCTAGCATCATCCGCTACCTTAGAAGGAATGGAATCAATTGCGCAGGGGCACATAATGTACAATTTTGAGGAGAGAAGGAAGAAGAAATAGGGGAAGGGACTCATTTGCATTTTGCTCACCCACATGGGTGTCAACCTTTTTAACCGATCTAGAGAGATTACGACATTCACCTTTTTGACACCATTAAGGTTGATGGAAGAGAAAGATCCACCGTTGGATTTACCTCCGTTGACTAGGAAAAAGTCCCTCTTTCCCTATTAGGCATGGCTAATTGTGCAAACTGTTCACCATTGTCTTTATCATTCTCTCATTTGATTCCTTAAGTTCTCTAATCATTATCTCCATGTCATTGACTTTCTTACTTTATCCAAATCATTATAACTGAGAGGGGCAAATAATTAAGCCACATGTGGATGTGAAGGAGAACCCCTTGTAGCATTGTATGCTCCTTGTGAAGATGGCCTTTAGTATGAAGAAGATGAGGAATTTCCTTAGAAAACCCTAACTTGAACATTGGGTATCACAGCGTTCGACCCATTCCATGAGAAATTGGGTGCTTAGCCCACCTTGGATTGTAACTAGGACAATAGGGGTCAAAGTTTGGCCTTTGGAAGGCCATATTCATTTGCCCTTGTTCTTGGAATGTAACAAATTGTTGAGAAAATAAAGGGCATGCACTTAGGGAATGGTTAGTGCATTGACATTGAGAAGATGAAACCATTCGGAGGGGGAAAGTTGGTTAATGTTTGAGACAATAGAAAACCCTTTAACATGTTTGCTAGGGCAGCAAATCTAGTTTCAATATATGTGGCGTTCGCCACCGCATGGATCCCTTCCTTTTGGTTATTGATTGTAGCACCTAAACTCTCATCCCTAGTGGTTTCCTATTGCAAAGTCTTTTCCGCTAACTCTTCTAGGAAATCCCATGGCTCAATCTCACTTCTATTTAGGAAGCTCCATTGACATATGGATTCAATCATGGTCTTTGTGGCTTTGTCAAGGTGCTCATAAATTATTTGGCATAAACGTCAACATTCTAGACCATGATGAGGACATTGAGCAAACAAGAGTTCAAATCTTTAAGAACACTTTCAAATTGACTCTTTCTGAAGTTAGACAAAGTAGTTGATTTCATTCCTTAGTTTCACGGTTCTACCATCCGGGAAATATTTTCTCAAGAAAACATTCACAAAGCCATCCCTTGTGCAAATGGAGTTAGTAGGGAGGCTATACATCCACTTTTTTCTCAAATCTTTCAAGGTAAAAGGAATGAAATGCAACCTAATAATGTCGTGGGGCACATTGGAAAATTTCACTATTGAGCATACTTCCTCAAATTCACTTAGAAATAGGTAAGCATCACTATCTCCGTCTAATTTTGGAAGCATGGTCGTGTATTGGGGGCTAAAGGAAAATTGAACATCCCCACCATGTTGCGGTACTTGAAAACATGATGGATTAGTAGACCCGAGGGGACAAAAGATTTGGCTCAAGCTCCTTTGGACCAGAGTATAAGGTCCTTCAGCTTGTTCATCCGCATATCTTCAAGTTGAGTGCTATAGGTTGGATTGCCTCGATGTAGGGTAGTGAAATTTCAAAGTCTCCCATAACTAGGCAACCTTATCCAAGCACTTATTCATCATCATTTTTATGGTTTTTCTTTCTTTTTGGATTTTTAAAAAGACCTAAACTAAGACATATGCAATAATCAATACTAAATCAAATGTAAATCTATCGCAATCATCCTTGACAACAGCACCAATTTGTTGATTAGTATTTTAGTGGGGAGTAAGGGTGGAAATTTGTCATCCTCTGGGATGGTTTGGAAGTCAAGTCACTAGTTATTTTCGCTCCAACTCTAACCTAGGGAAGGTAATAAATACGGCTAAGCATCATTAGTAAACTAATTACTCACTAATTCTAATCTAAATATGACTAATTAAATTAGAATAAAATATAATTAACAGAATCAACACAAAATATCATATTGACTAACAACAACTAGCAAAGCTTCTAATTAACTAAGAAAGCATTAAATTTACTAGTCAATAGAAGAGAGAGAAAGGTGAGTACCTCAAAATTTTGAAAATCCAATAATGGAGGTCAATTGTTGGAGCAAAGATTGGAGGTGGATTCTCTACTTATTCTTATTAATCTAACTCAACTAGTTTTAATCTAACCCATTGAGAGCCAAAAACTCAAACTTGTAAAAATGGGTTCTTAAACCCTAAGATGGAGGTGAGAGAAAGTGCATGAAATTCGCATTCTTAGAGAACGAGAATGACATATCAATATTAAATAAGAGAATAGACAGATGATTAGGAAAGGGAGACACTAATTTTAATCCATTAACAAACGAAAGTATGTGTATTTAGGCATTAAACTAGTAAATCAAACTTAACATAGTAAGAACTTGAATCAAAATGGAGATTAAAGAGAGAGAAAGAAAGCTAATTGCATCAAAACTTCATTGCTCTTGAAATGTGGCGATGAAAACAAGCTAAATCTACATTAATCTCTTCTGAACCCTAGGCTAAACCCCATTCTTAAGACTTAAAAATTAGATCCTTACAAAATTAGCGGAAGGGGCTTCAAATAGATCCCAACGTAGAAAATTTGGCACGATCATGCCATGTGGTAGGGGCAAACCATGCCAAGTTTCTGGAATTATGTACAGAAATAGGGTTTGCCATAGGTAGCCTGCACCACCTGGCACTTGCAACCCTTGCCAAAGTTGTATTTTTCTTCTTTCTTGTTTCTCATACAATTTTTATGCTTGTTGTCCGAACTTTCCTTCAGGGTCCCAGGTTATCCTCTAAGGTTTTCTGTGCTAGAATCCTTAACTTTTGCCATGCTTTGTAACGATTATCCACCATTGGAGCAATTTTCTTTATTACCTACAAAACCAATAAAACACTAATAAACAATCTAATTTACCAATTATTTTAACTAAATCTAGGTAGAATGAGGTGTAAACTTCACGCATATACAACTACATATCGATTGAATTATCTTGGTGGGGATAGATGTTACCCAAATCAAGGAATGTTAAACTCAAAATATAGATTTGAGCTTATTTTAGTCTTTTTCGTTCGATATTAAAGTTTTAATACAAACCATTGAACTCAAATTTGGTTCTTAAATTTTAGTTGCTCATATCATTAGGAGGTAGAATTAAGAAAATCAACTTCCGTTCTTTACCAAAGGGAAACTATTTTCCTCCATTGGAGGAAATGATTTTCTTTGGAAAGACAATTTCCTTCCTTCCCTTCACTAAATGATAGAAAATTTGAGAATCATTTTCCTGGAAATCCATTTTTCTCTTAGCCAAACACTACATGAGTTTCAGTTTAATTTGGTCGATAATTAAAGAGTCAATGACAATGCCATCTATAGCTACACATTGGGAATGCAAGTTCACTAAATGGTAATCATGATAACAACATATCTATCAATGAAATTTCAATTGGAATCTTTAAATTATAGTACAACCAAACCATAAAGACTAGCATTATCCTCGCCATTTTTAATTTAGCATAGCGACGCAACACGTGATTACCACCTTTTCTTTTTCTCATCTTTTGGCTACAAATTTAGCAACCTCCTTAGCAAACGCTAACAAACCAAAAGGAACAAGGGCCATTTGCTCAGTGTCACATGCTAGATTTCTAGGGACTTTTAAAATGTTTTGCGACCTTCCATAATGCACTAGAATCCTTCAAAATATGCTAGAACCTTCTAGAACATTCTCAAACCTTCTAAAATGCTCATTGTATAATGTTGGATTAAATCAAACCCCACTGTCCATTGAGGCAGTGGAGGCTTATATATCCCCCAAGAGGTCTCATTTTTAAAGTAAGTAAGCATTGAGTAATCAACATGCATTCTCCCAAACTCTCTTGTGTGTTCTCTTGTTCTCACTTTACCTTGTTTCCCTGAGTGTTAGTGAAGTTTGAGCAAGCCTTATTGGAAAATTTGGTTGGGGGTTAAATCTTCTATTGTTGCTTCGGATTTAGGTTGTATAAAAATTATTCTATGATAGTTGGTATCAGAGCTAGGTTTAAGAGAGACCACATTAAGCACAAGTGAGGTTTCTACCAGAGGCCAACAATATAGCAAGAAGCACAAGGGGAAGAACGACTTGGTGCCATCATGGAGGAAAGGCTAGTGGGGATCAACACCATCAGGTTCACCCTAATAGGTGGGGTTGATGACATGGATAAGTGGATTGAGGAGATCAAGACTAAGGAGGACCCAGAAGAGCTCTATGATGACCAGCTTCACCAAGAATGCCCAAGCCCTTCAAGTAACGGTTCAACTACAGATGATGACATCTAAGCTATGGGATTAAGGTCAATGCCTAAAAGGCAAGGGTAGAGGTTCTTCATCTACAACAAAAGTAAGTGAAGGAACTCCAGGCATAAGTCATTTTATGTATGGCAATGGCGGCCAATGGTGGATTCATCCAAGTGATTACCACCAAAAAGGTGAATGCAACCAGGAATTCAACCTTCAATGAGATAAGAAGTGCAAGGGAGACTGACAATTTCATTAAGGGCTCAAGGCATATTTTTGGGCAATGGGCATTATGGAATAGTCACAAAAAGCTAAGTAAGTGCTTACTCTTTTTTTTTCCCTAAAGGCATTACCCTTATATGGTGGCGTCATAGGTGTCATAACATCAAGAGAGGGGTCTAATCCATTAAGACTTGGTGTGAGTCCAATAAGAAGCTTAATAAAAAGTTTTATTCCAAGAATACCAAATATAAGGCTAAGGCCAAGTTTTGACACCTTCAAGACAAGGAAAGTCAAGTTCAGGAGGGTCTTAAAGAGTTCTAATAGCTACTCTTGGAGATTTCAGGCATTAGGCAGGGAGCATGATGCACTATTTTGTATCCTTAATGGCCTTTAGGGATGGGCTAAGATGGAGCTAAAGAGGCATTGGGTTTCAAGATCTCTCCTCATTAATAGCCACCATCGAGTTCTTCTTTTAATATAAGAGGAAATCCTTAAACATACAAGTAAGAGGAACCAGGGAGACGAGGGTGATACGATGAGAAAAGGATGAGTATCCCAAGACAAGCCACTTAGAGACAAAGGTAACACAAAACATGAGCCTTCTGAGGGGAAGATCTCATGCTTCCTTTGCAATGGGCCCATTGAGTTTCTGAGTGGCTGAAGTATGGTAGATTTACTGCTTTTGTGATGAAGGAAGAGATGCTAGAAAGGGACAGGATGATCACCTCAATGATAAACCTAAGTACCATCTAAACAAGGGGTTACCCAGTAGTTGTATGTATATGGAGGTGAAAGTTATAGGCAAGAAGGTCAAAGCCATGATGGACATTGGACCAAACACCTGTACGTTACAAAATAACTTACCTATAAGACTCGATTTTACCAAAAAGAGAGGATATTTGATAGGAGTTATTGTTAAAAGCCTTCTAACCTATGGAATGGCTTAGGGTGCTACCATACAAATTGAAACATACAGAGGTAAGATTGATGTCACTGGGCTCTCCTTGATGATTGAAAATTCTCTATAGGAATTAACTTCCTCGATATACCAAAGGTGTTCATAGTCCCTTATGTGAATGCCTTTTTCATTGTGGATAGTATGTGACCTCACGTGATACCAATGCGATGCGAGGCCAAGATGGAAAGGGTGTCATCTATCCTACGATTCTTAAAGAATGGGGTGTCAAGTTACATAGCTACCTTCAAGAGGGATGAGGGGCCTATAAGGTGTCATTGATGAATCAGAGATAAATGGGTCTAAGGGCATCATACTAGCAACACCATTAAGAAAATAGAACTAAGACGGAAGCACTCTAGGAAAAAGAGGGGACGCATGTGCACAAAGGACCAATGTGCTAAGCAAGATGATATAAAATCTTTAATCAAGTGGCATAGCCTAATGAAAGGGCCTTTTGTTGTAGTAGGGAAGTTCAAAAATTAGGCATGCAATGAATCCAAAGGAAACAAAGACAACGCCTAATTGGGTGGGGCAGAATGCAACAGGCTAAATTTCTGGAGACTTCGAGAATGTTTCCAGACCTTTCATGTTGTTCTAGACCCCTTAATATGCGCTGGAACCTTTCGAAAACTTTCTCAAACCTTCCATAATGTTCTCAAAACTTTTGAAATGTGCATTGTATACCGTTAGATTAAATCAATCTCCACTAATAGTTAAGGAGATGAAAGCCTATGTAGACACCTAAGGGGGGCTTATTTGTAAAGCAAGCAAGCAAGCACTAAGTAATAAAGGTGTATTCTCCAAAACTGTGTTATTTGTTCTCTTATTCTCACTTTGTTTGGCTATTCTCCTTGAGTCTAATTCAAGCTTCAAGAATGCTTACTGGCAAACATAGTTGGGAGGTAAAGTTGGCTAGACCATACTAGATTTAGGTTGTGTAAAAATCATCCCATGACACTTGGCAAGCAACCAACACAACTATCAAGACATACCCCCAATAGTTTTGACTTTAGAGGGAATAATTTGATAAAGAAATAAAAGCTAAAAACAAATGCAAAATAACTCTAAATCATAAAACAACAACAAAAATATGAACCATAGAAGTGTGAATTACATCAGCATCATCAATTTTCAAGATTTAGGTAACGAATTATTCATGATTTATAATGCAAAACTGCTTTTGCTTTCTAATGTGAAATTTTTCTAGTACATCCACGGTTCCACTAACGAGACTACTATTAGTACCAACTAGAGCTCTTTTAGGAATAACTTGGAGAACTAAAGAATTTATTACAAAGCTTCGATAGAACAATTGATCACTGATAGCATGGAACAAAGTGGCACCATAACAAACTCTAATGAACACTGGACCCACACTCTAACAAACATACTAACTTTTCAAATTCTTGTCTGAGATGCTTGTGATAGAATAGACAGCTAACAAACTTAGATAGCATGGAGTTTCTCTTTACTATTCTCGATTACCCACAAATGTTTCGATGATTTTCAAACTATAAAAGTTATCATCAAACAAGAGAACTAAAAAGCATAAAATTCATGGCTTAATTACTATGATTCTTAGTATATCATATTCACAAACCCTAACTAAGGCAACTAACATATGTAATCGACGAAAATTTATATGGAATGATTGAACTAGGGTTTGAGAACTATCAAGCAGAATGCTTCGCTTATAATCTCTTTTATTATTACCTAACTATTTTTTCCTTTGTTTTTTTAATTAAAAAAAAGCACAGCAACAACTCTCAGTGCGGGTTCTGCACTGGGAAGTCCACATACAAGCAGTATTATCTTTTTCAGTATCACTACCACGGAGAGGCTGTTTCTAACGGACCCATAAAAGATTTGACAAAATGTTTTAGAGATGAAAACGTTTTTTGATACAAAAGGGAATGAACAAGAAAAACTAGTAGGATGTAACAAAAAAATAAATAATAGAGGGAGACACAATACCACAAATATATATTAGCATACACAAGTACTGTCGATGTAAGATAAAGGATAGCTAGATCTGCCTATCATCAAATCCTACGCTCTTGAGATCTAAGGGAAGGAGAAATAGCGCGCTACCTCATGTCCACAACCTTAATCCCAGATCTCCATAGCCTCATATCTTGAGCCATGTCCTCCGTTAACCCTGAGGTCTTCAAATCGTGTCTAATTGTTTTGTTCAGCTCTTCTTATGTGTACCTCGATGCTTTCTAGTCTCCGGAAGAACAATCCTCTCACATTTCCTTACTGTTCCATCCGTACTCCTTCTCCTCACATGACCAAACCATCTAGTCTAGCCTTGCTCATCTTATCCTCTATGGATGTCACTCCTACTTTGTCTCTAATCACTACATTTCTAATCCTATCTAATCTCGTGTGGCCTCTCATCTGATGAATCATCCTCATCTCTACTACCACTATCCATTTGCACTTGAGCCTTCTTGACTGACCAATATTTTGTACCATATAATAATGCTAATTTAACCACCATACGATAAACCCCCCTTCAACCTTAGTGAGATCTTTTTATCACACAACATGCCCAAAGCATTCTTTGTTTGATGGTTAATGGCATCATCAATGTCCACTTTTTGATGAATGATTGAGCTCAGATATCTGAGCTTTATAACCCTTGGCATAGCCACACCCCTTATGGGCACCTAGGCTTCCACATTAGCTTCTTCACTAAATCAAGATTTTAAGTATTCGCTCTTTGATCTACTCAACTAAAAATCTTTAGTCTCTAAGGTTTCTCTACATCTTTCTAAGTTGCTATTAACCCTCAACCTAATTTCACCGATAATAACTATGTCATCAGTAAATATCATATACCACAGTACCTCTTCTTGAATCCCTTTTATGAGCTCATCTATAACCAAAGTAAAAAGAAAAATGCCTAGCACTGATCCCTGATGGAGTCCAATATTTATAGGGTAATCTTCTGTATCACCTAAGGTCCTAACTAATGATATGACTCTGTTGTACATATCTCTAATAACTCAAATATAAGTAGCTGACACCTCTTTCTTCTCCAAGTACTCCTATAATACTTCCCTTATTGCTGTATCATATGCTTTCTCTAAGTCAATAAATGCCATATGGAAATCCTTTTTTCGATCCCTAAAGAACTATGTGAGCCTTAGTAAAAGATGAATAGCTTCCATAGCTGACCTACTTGACATAAAACTAAGCTACTTCATTTACATGTTTACACCCCCCTCAACCATCCCCAATCACTCCTTCCCAAAACTTTAATATACGGCTGAGTAATTCATACCCCCTATGGTTATTACAATTTTGGATATCGCCTTTGTTTTTATATACAAGGACAACTATATTGCATTTCCATTCATGCGGAATCTTTCCAGTCCTAAACATAACATTAAAAAACCATGTTATCCATCCATGATCATTCTCAACAAAACACTTTTAAATTTTCACAGGGATATTATCTGGGCCTAACTTCATCTTCCTTAACGTCTCTTTAATCTCCCTTTTAGTAGTAAGATGGTAAGAACTAGAGTGTTATTCCTCATCATATCACCTTTACTAACTGTTTTAGGATAACTCCAGCCTCTCTTGTTAAAGAGCTTGAAGAAATAGTTTTACTATCCTCCCTGAATTTTGGTATTCTCAATTAGAACCTTATCGTCTTCATGTTCAATGACCTCACACTACCAAGATCTTTTGGGTTTATTTCCCTTGCCCTTGCTGGCTTATAGACCTTATCTCTCTTTCCTTAAACTCTAGTTTCTGATACAATCATTCATAAGCATTATTGTTTACCATTGCAATAACTTTCTTTTCTTAATCTTATACCTTAATTAATTGGCCTCTTTTTCCTCCTCTGTTCCACTACTCATGATATCATTAAAAGCTTCTTATTTTTCCTTAATTCTCTCCTTCACCTTGCTATTCCACCACCAAGGTCCTTTCACTCTCTACCACTCCCTTTGGAGACTCCTAAGATGTCCTTAGTCGACTTCTAAATACATGGTGCGATTTCTCCCTATATTGTGTCTGCATTTCCTGCTAATTTCCAATAACTTTCTCTATTAATCTTCTCACATAGCTTAGCTGCATTCTCACTTAAAAGATTCCACCATTTAAGTCCAAAGTCCTCATCACTTCTCTTCTTTCTCCTTACACATTTAATCTCCACATACAAACCAACAGCTTATGTTACATTAAGACTAATAAGTGCTTAACGTATACATCATTGTGGGCTCCTTTGCCACATTTTTAGGAGAATTATGTGCTTTAAGTCATAATTTATACTTCTATTCTCGATTTATGCTTGGGTATGGTTGTCTAATGTGTTTTGCAGGATTTTAGGCTTTTTTACCCACCATTTAGCCCTTATTGGATGTATTTTGACCTCCCCCGTGGACACCTATGCGATGCTACGCCCGTGGAGCAAGAAAGGAGTAGAAAATCGATTCCAGCCAAGACCACGGTCGGACCATGCTACTTACCACGGACCATGGGGAGGTGTGAAACTACTACCTCTTCGTCTTCCTTTGGCTATGCGGCTGAAATGATCCAAAGTTTTCTATAAAAAGGCATCCTTAAGCAGCAATGGAGAAGAAGCTAGTACAGCATAGTCCATTTTCTTTCTCAAATTTTGTTCTTTTTAGCTGAGATTCTTAGTTTGATTATTGTTTTAGTGAGAAATCTTGAGTGTGTGTGTTTGATTTTGAGGCAGTTTGAAGCCCTTGGTTAAAAGGCTATCTCAGTCAAGCTATTCCTCTCAGATTTCGCCAAAACCTTAGTTAGTTGTTTAATCTTAAACCATCTGTGAGTAGTTTATTTTGTCCAAGGATTTAGTAGTTTATACAAGTGTAGTTGGATCATGTTTTAATCTATAGAATTATGCTTATTTGATGATTGGTTTGATTTCATTCTATTAAGTGATTATCATGTTATGAGTGGATTGTTGGTTAATGTTTGCTTGCACGCTTGAAACAATTGAGTGAAAAACTAAAAGGTGGCAATTGATTGTTAGACAGATTGATAAAACCTAATATAACATCATCTCAAAAGATAGATTTGCATGTTAGGAGGACTAGAGTGTAACCAAAGATATTCAACTTGGATTAAGACAAATTAGTTTAAAAGAACGACTTTTGCTTAGTTTAGGCAAATTTGGTCGATTTTGAAATAATAGACTAAATTTTTGGAGAGATTGCAATTACTTGATATTAACCGATTAGAGAAAAGCACATGCTTATCATTTTGATCCAATCAACTTTCATAACCACATGAATTCCTAGGTATTTTTCCTTAATTGATTAAAAATTAGTGAATTAGAAGTTGTTAAATCAATACCCCTTGAATTAAAATTTTGCTTAGCATATTTTGATCGACAAAGCTCGATAGATTGCATTGGTCCTTGAGGAGCGATCTTTTTATCTATACTGCGACTACCTATGCGCTTGCGGCAATGGTTAATGATGCTATCACTTGGCATCACTTTACAATCTTTGCACCACCCTCTATTGTCCACCTCACTCGAAAGTAGCCAACTTGTGTCATAATGTTGCCATTCTTAAAAGTCGCCAAATGCTCCTCATTTTTTTTGAATTAAAGTTAGCAATCAATAGCTCATATACAATTGCAAAGTTAAGATAGACACCGTTGTACTGTTCCTCTCCTCATACCAAAAACCTCTGTGGGTCATATAATAACTGATAGGAAGAATTTAGGTTTGAATATTTATAACCCCAACTGCAAGGTTTATCATTGAGCACTCGAGGTGTCGTTCACAGAGAGTTAGGTTTTAAGTACAAGGATTAACTCAAGTGTTCCAAGTTGGGCTAAGTGAAAAAGAAAGAAGGGAAAACTAAACTAAGCTAATAAACATGCCAAAAGAGACATGGAGTTGCGATTTGGCCAATTAATGAACTAAACAATTGAGGTGAGTACTAAAACCTATCCTAAAAGCTACAGATGGTTGGTTACACCATCGAAAACCTCTCAAGCCCTATCTCAAGGGTCATGAGATAGCCTAATTAGTCTAACCACCTATTTTCATGGGACTATTTTCATATCTAAATCCTGACCATTCTCTCCCTCACACTAGCTAATTAAGCTCACCTTTCGGCATAAGTCAATCGCCCAAAAATATGGATGAAATCTCTCTCAAGCATTTCACCGAACACTTGGTGGGCATGAGAGAAAACTCTAAATTCAAGACATAAATTAGGTATGGTTAGGTCGAGTACAAGACTAATTAGCCATCAAGAGGCTAATCACAATCCAAGCCAACAAAAACTACCTACGAATCATCACAAGAACATGATTAAACCCAAAATAAACCAAGTTAACAATTAAACTAATCAAGTATGAACTAGAGAAATAAACGTGATGTAAATTGGATTAAAATAATTACTAAACACAAAGTCACAATAAAATTAAGCATTTAAATTAAACATAATCTAAACTAACATGCTCAAATAAAGGAAGCAAGAATGAAATGAAATAGAAAGAGAAAGAGAGAAGAGAAAACTGAGGCCTGAGAATTGTTGAATGAAGATCCAAAAACCACTAGCTTGTATCCAATCTCCTAAAATACAATCTAATCTAGATAATCTAATTCCCCTATTGAGGTCTTTATTGGCTAAACCTAACCTAAAATTAATCTAAAAATCTCTAAAAGAACCCTTCGGAGAAATGCTCGAAGACGCATTCAAACAGAAAATCGGATAAGTGAGCAGGTGCAGATAGGGGCGATCGGCCGTCAACCAAGCGATGGCTAGTCATTGCCACTCCCTGTCTTACTGCAGGTTATGGAAACGATTGGTGCTGTCGGCCCGATGACGTATGTCATCCTTCTTGACTTGTGATTTCCGTACTTTTCTCGTACATATTTGCTTCTTTACGCGGCATTTGCTCGATTGATCTTATTACCTATAAAAGTTAACAAAACAAGTAAAAATCCTAAAACTTACGTTATTATACGAGCTAAACTCAAACGAAAGAGGCACGTAAAGTATGATAATTTAGTACGAAACAAATACGCCCACACCTGTCTTTTGCTCATTCTCGAGCAAAACAAATGAAAAGAAACTAACCTTTGAACCTAACTCACTTTCCTAGGAAACATAGATGTATTTGGTGTATATAACAAGCCCTTTAAACCCCTTGGTTCCCCCCAGTGGACGAGTGAGGTCTCATAAGGTTTTGCAGAAGATATATCCACAAAATCATCGAAATATTTTTGGATTTTTTCAATAGTAAAGCATATATACAAGGCAAAGCAGAAAATATGTACATGCTATGCAACACAATGACATGATTTGCACAACTTGGTGCTTTGTGCAAGGTGCATTCACTCTTAATGCTAAGCTAAAACTGGGCAACAGGCCATCTCCACTTAGCTTATGACTCCCTTTAGTTTTGCTATTTTTTTTGTTTCTTCTTTTTTTTTTTTGTTTTTCTCCTTATGCTCTTTGGCCTAGATGGGAAGTTTTTGGCTTGTAAGGCCTTAAACTCCTAGCGGAACAACTTAGCACATATTTGGACTTTTTTTCCTATTTATGGATTTTATTTGGATGTGCAAAACACTTATTCAAGCCCTAATAAAAGTACTAGAGTTAAGCTCACTTTTGTGTCACGCTTTTTATTTTTTTCTTTTTTAATGGAAGCCAAAACTAGAAGTTAATTAACCAAGTGGAATGTCCCCATGCCAAATTTTACACCAAAAGTCAATGGTTAAGTGTATAAGGTAAGCACAAAATCACACATATGAAATGAGGTTATTATGAGAGACTAGAGATCACATTGTGGACAAGTGTGCCATTATGCATGTTCAACCTATAGACAAGCTAGCAACCAAGCTATTAAAGGTCAAGACCAATCACAAAGGTATAAAAATCCCCTAAGGCTAAAAAAGAAAAACTTTACAAAAATCAAAAAAATTTGAAAAATTTTCACAAAAATATGCACAAAAGGGTATATGTCTTCCCCATCCCCACACCTAAATCTCACAATATCCTCATTGGGAGTCAAGAAGTCACAACAACCACAAAAGCATGCAAAACACACAACAAAACAAAATCGATAAACAATAAACGAGCACATATATACACAAGTTAACACACTCATCCAAAAACATAACCTCCGCTAAATGGCAACAAGAATAAGCATACATGCAAAACTAACACCACCAAAAATGAATATATATAAATCCAAGAATGCCACCAATCAGAAAACACAAATATTCATAAAAAACATACAAAGGTGATCATAGGCACCAATTGAATCCCCAACATCCTAAGTTTCAACTCAATATTGGTCACAACCAAAATCACAACCTAATATCCACAACTAAATAAAATAAAAAAATAAAGAAAATAAAAAGAAGGGAGAATATTTAGGATGATTATACCATGTTGGGTACTGATTACACCTAAACTACGCCTCTCTAAGATGGTGTTATGGCTTGAGGAGTATAAGTCACTCCTCCTCGTCTCTCATGACTCGAGCCTTCAACTCGGATGTGGTGAAAGCCTGTAAGATCTTATCATGTGCCTTTATATGCATCTTAGAGTGATGTAAGTAAGAGAACACGAATAAGAAAGAGGCAAAGGTAGTTAGTGTCCTCTTACACTTATCAAATGTCATGGAAAAATCAAAAGCATGATCAAAGAAATTACTCCACATGATCTTCCTAGGCACCAACAAAAACGCAACTAATATCCACAACTAAATAAAAAAAAATAAAAAGAAGGGAGAAGAGTTAGAATGATTATACCATGTTGGGTACTGATTGCACCCAAACTACGCCTCCCTAAGATGGTGTTATGGCTTGAGGGGCATAAGTCACTCCTCCTCGTCTCTCAAGTCTCGAGTCTTCAACTCGGATGCTGTCAAAGCTTACAAGATCTTATCATGTGCCTTCGTATGTATCTCAGAGTGATGTAACTAAGAGAACACAAACAAGAAAGAGGCAAAGGTAGTTAGTGTCCTCTTACACTTATCAAATGCCATGGAAAGATCAAAAGTATGATCAAAGAAAGTACTCTGCATGATCTTCCTAGACACATCCTCTAGGTATACACAATAAGGGTCAAATGAGGAAGTATACCCTCTAATGTCACCTACGGACTCTTGAAATGCATACAAATGAGAGGGGTGGTCGGAAGAAAGGGGGATGAAATGGGGGCTAAGTTGCGTGACTTGGTGCAAACGGGGTCAATATGCTGAATGCTATAAGGGGCACCAACCCTCAAATCATCACTATACAACTCCTCAAAAGAAAGCTCTAGCAATGCAATATCGCCAGACCAAACAAGCGAAGCATACTCAATACAACTAGCACCCCTAAGAGACTCAGACATCTCTAAACCCGTATATTGAGCTAAAGGGAATGAAGAAGAAAGTAAGCCAAGACACCTTCAGTAGTGTGTCGAGGTGTGCTAGATAAGGACGGATCGACAGAGAGAGGGTCAATCACTTCCTCCAGGGTGGTCAAAGGTTTATGAACTATAAAATCGGACTCTAGGGGAAGAAAAGACTCATAAGCATCATTGAGACTAACCTTAAGTGTAGGGGAAGATAAACTAGGATCGGTCTCATACAATAGGCCACACTCCCCTATCTCACTAACAAAAATCACTCATGTCGCTCATTCATTGTCTCTATTACGACATTAAGTTTCACATAGCATGCACAAAAAATATCATAATAGGGACGAGAATTTGCATCATGGTCAAAAGATTGGCAAGCACACAAGAGGAGAATAAGAGGAATGGTGATGAAATGGATCCTTAAATTGATCTAAACATTGAGATTGAGCATCCAAGTCATAGGGAATGGGGGAAGGGCATGCAAAAAACTCACCATAACACATGGACTCAAAGGTGGCTCACGTATCATATGTTATTCCCTCAAGCACAACACTACATATTTCTCATTTTTTATACATGAAAGGCACATATCCAGCCGCATGATCATTAAATCTAGACAAGTATTGTTGAAAAGGTTAAAGAACAAATTGTGGTAAATGAAAATAGCCATTTTGATTTTTTTTTCTAATTTTTGATTTTTAAATTTTTTTGGATTTTTAAAAGGCCTAACCTCGAATGCTCAAGTAAATCCTGATATTAAAAAGTGCTAACTCTCTAGCAATGGTGCCAAAAACTTGATATGAAGAATTTAATTTTTAATATTTATAACCCTAGGCGCAACGTTTATCTTTAAGTACTCAGGGTGCCGTCCACTGGGAGTTGGGTTTCAAGTGTCGGGATCAGCCCAAGTGTTTCAAGGTAGACTAAGTGAAAGAGAAAGAAAGACAAACTCAACTAAGCTAATGAACATACGAAAAGAGACTTGGAGTTATAACTTGACTAATTGACATACCAAGTAATCGGGGCGAGTCCTAACCTACCAAACCTATGCAAAAAAAATAGAGATGGTGGGTTGCACCATCAAAGACCACCCAAGTCTTCTCTCAATGGTCATGAGGTAGCCTAATTAGTCTAACCACCCGTTTTCATGGGGTTAACCTAATTAGACCATGGGATTAGCAACCCTTGGATTTAGCTAAATTCAGAACTATTTTCATGTCTAAATCCCAGGCATTCTCTCCCTTACACTAGATAATTAACTTCACGTCTCAGCTCAATTGCCCAAATATATAGATGAAAGCTCTATCAAGCATTTTATCAAACACTTGGCCGCCATGAGAGAAAACCTTAAATTTAAGGCATAAATTGGGTATGGTTAGGCCTAATCCAAGACTAATTAGCCATCAAGAGGATAATCACAATCCAAGCCACCAAAAACTACCTACTAATCATGACAAGAACATGATTAAACCTAAAATAAACAAAGCTAACAACTAAACTAATCAAGCATGAGCTAGAGAAATAAACCTAATATAAATTGGATTAAGATAACTTAGGCTTGAGAATTATTGAATAAAGATCCCAAATCCACAAGCTTAAATCCCAATTTAGAAAAATACAGTATAATCTAGGTAATCTAGTTCACCCTATTGGGGTTTTTTTAGCTAAACCTAACCTAACCTAAAGGTCTCTAAAAGGAGCCCTCAAAGAAATTCCCAAAGCTAGATTTAAGTAGAAAATCGGGTGAGCGAGCAGTTGCAGACAGGGGCGACAGCCCACCGTCCAGGTGACCGGCCGTCGGCTAGGCGATCCAGCTGCTGCCACTCCCTGCCTTGCTGTAGGTTATGGCAACGATTGGCATTGTCGGCCCCTTGACGCTCGTCGTCCTTCTTGCCTTACGATTTACATGCTTTTCTTGTCCATCTTTTCTCTTTTCATTGGTTTGCTTGATTGATTTTATTACATAAAAAAGTAAACAAAACAAGTAAAAATTCAAAAGATTACATTATTATACGAGTTAAAATTAGGTGATACAGGCATGTAAAATACGATAATTTAGTACCGAATAATAACCATCTCCTTCTCTACTTATATGTCCATTAAAATCACCCCTAACAAAAATATTCTCCATTTGTGGTATACTTTAGACAACCTCATCTAGTTCCTCCTAGAAAAGCCTCTTAATATCCTGCCCTAACCCTATTTGAGGTGCATAAATACTTCCTACATTAAGGAACTCTGAACCTACCACTAACTTGATAGACATAATGTGGTCACTGTTACGCCTCACTTCAACCACGAACTCCACTAGCTCCTTTTTAATCAAACTACCAGCTCCATTTTTGCTCTATTAAAGCCTTAGTACCAAAGCTTATACCCATCAATCTCCTTTGCTTTAGCACCTACCTACATGGTCTCCCTAATAAAGCCTAAATACCAAAGGTTACGCCCATTAATGTTATGCCAATGTAAAATCTTAACTAATTCTATAGACTTCCCCATAAGACTTTTAATCTTCCATGTTGCAAAGTGTACCCTATCAAACCTATATCTCCTTCTACCCCCTGTTCTCCCTAGAGAACAGGCATTGCCTACTACATTATTGGCCACTAAAGAAAGGAAGAAGATAACTTGAAAAGGAATAGAATTAACAATAACACAAATGTGATGTAGCCAATGATGACCACACTAATAGAAGGTCCACAATAATAATAATAATAATAATAAATAAATAAAAACAATACTAATCGCAGTAGTAGTACTAGTAATGGTAGTGGTGGTAGTAGCAATAATAAAGATGAAGATAATGACGAAGATGAAGATGGCAACACAAAAGAGTAATAACAAAAACCACAACACTGACAGCTAATAAACGAAAGGACCAAAAAAAAAAAAAAAAAAACAAGTGCACTCATGCTAGGAGGACATGCTATTACAGTTAAGTCAATAAATACTAGTACAACAACAACAACAACAACAAGAACAATAATAATAGCAACAGTCATGATCAGAAGAACTTAGATGAGTGGGAGTGAAGCCCAGACTTACTCTTCGCTAATGTATCACTTGGCTGCATAAGCTTACATGTCCATTCCTTAACGACCTATATGAAGGTCAGCCTCAGTTGTTTTTCCCAAGGAAAGGCCCTCTAATGCTCAAGTCGGTCTCAGAGTAAGGAAAAATAACAAAGTGAGAGAAAAAGATGGAGAAAGAGTTTACTATTTTTGGAAAGTGTATAATGAATAAGTCAAATTATAAATAGTGAAAAGCCCCCCTAAAAAACTATAAGTCTTCGATTATATATGGCCTTGGGGTTAGTATCAAAGGGCACAACAGTAATTTTCCAATCTAGGGATGAAATTGTCGTTATATCCCTCCAGTATTCTTCTTCTTTCTTTGTGGTCAACTCCAAACTTATGTTAACCTAGTCTGTGCTATGTGTCATCTTCTCATTGGACGTGTCCTAAATATCCCAATCATTTAGTGCTTCACATCTTAATGGAGCACCTCCTGAAGTGTTCAGATGAGATATGGGTTCACTCAATCTACCCTTTCAAAGTGTTAAAGATAGGTGAGATGTCTAAGCATGGATTTCACTTTCTCGGGAATGAGTAAGATGCTAAATTCATCCTTGCGCAGTTTAATTTTCAAATGCTACGCGAGGAGCCCCTAATCCCTCCACCCAGACCTCTTCAACCTCACTAGCCATCGCTCTGTTCCCGTTTTATGAAGACTAGGGTTGAGTGTTGCGTATGTGACGTTGGGGTGCATAAGATAGTGATGTTGGTCTTCTATATTCTATAGCTCTATTCTTCAGGAGGTGATTCACTTCAAGATTGTCTCACTCCTTGTACCTCAAGACTTCACCGAGGCGCTAGAGGGATTTCACTAGGGAGTTTTGAGATCTAGTTGGATGCCAATGGCGACCAACTTGCCCAGTGTCATCAGTAGAAGGTCACCACTAATATCCTTGTTGATGATAAAGACATTACAAGCTCAAACTTGTTGAGATTTCCCTCTTTGTCCCCCAAGACATCCCTCGGACGAGCAGGAAAGGTCCCTCCCAGAAGGGAAGAGGAAGCTCTCCCATGGAGAGAGGACTGCTCTTTGAAGGAAGAATCGAGTGTCGCACTTGAAAAGAGACAACTCCTTGGGAAGGAAAAGGATGGGGATGCTCACTAGGTGGGGACATTCCCCCTTTTGCTGATCGTAAAAGACTCCTTCCCAAAGAGAAGAAAGGACTTCCTCTAGCCAAGAAACGTTTGCTCAGCTTTATGGTCTTGATGTTATACTACCAGTGGTCGCTTGTTATTACTGATGAGTTGGTGTACCTTAGCATGCTTAGGCATTTTCTACTTGTTTGTAATAGGCTGGTCTGAATAGGAGGAGGAAGCCTCTTCATTTTACTTAGTCAGCTTGAATAGTAGGATGGAGCTCTTTCTTCCATTCAATTGGACTACAGAGTAGGAGGGAGATTCTCCTTCTATTCGGTTGAACTGAATAAGTAGAGGACAACCCATCCTTTCTATTCGGTTAGGCCGAATAGGAGGACGGAGACTCTTCCTTGTATTTGGTGTGGCTGAATAGGAGGAAGGACTCTCCTCTTTCCATTTATCTTGGCCGAATAGAAGGAAGGAGCTTTTCCCTCTATTTGGCTAAGCCGAATGCAAGGAAGGACTCCTCTCCCTGATTCGGCTGGACGCTATCCACGTCATCACCTTTTTGTTCTTTTTTCCCTTTTCTTTTCTTTTGGGAGCATTTTGGATGTGACATTTGGCATTTCATCTGATATGGGCCAGTGAATTTGATGCGTATCTATAAGTAACACTGGTGCATGTATATCTTCCTTACTCTAATTCATTTCTTACTTCCATTCATGCGCCGTCATCAAAATTCTCTAGAGAGAGAAAGCTAGAGGGAGAAACTCCGAAGGAGTGATTTCCTCATTTAAATGATCAGAAAGGTATCAGTCTTTCCCTCCTTTCTTTAGCATTCCTATATCATAGTCATGTCTTTGCTTCCTTATTTGTTAGAGTCATTCTCTAGCCCTTTGTTAGGCTTGGGAGAGGATATATTTAGTAATAACTTTGCCAATCCATATCCAACCTTGCCACTTGGGGAAGGCATCAGCCCACTAGAGGATTGCCATAATAACTTAGACTGTAGTCCACTCGTTACAATTCCATTGTAGGATTCCTTTGAACTAACCTGAAGTTCCTTGAGGACAACTCCAGTAGCTGACTATTCCTCGACTCTTACACTTCAAGTAGACTTGTATCATATCTATGGGAGGCATCCATAGTTAACCCGCTTCCTGTGTGACACCATGTCACTGAATCATTTCTAATTAATTTAAATTCTTGCTTTAGTCATTTGATTATAATTAATCAGAGTTATCAGCCGTGCATTTTTCTATCATCATACAAAGCAATGCTTTATTTAAGAAATTATATTATCATGGAATTTTCTCTAAAGCATATAAAATCTCAGATAATTATGTAAAAGTATATAAATTCTTGCGAATATGCGATTGTACCCGAGTGAGGTCGGAATTTTATCAAGCCATAACAATTTCTTAGTAATTAAGGAAAGAAATAAAATTAGCAAATCATTAAAGGAAAAATGTATGGTCAATTGAGTGACCATGTGGAAAGAAAAATTTTCACGATAAGCTTTCATTTAATTTTATATGACTAAGTTTCCATCAAAACACAAAAAAAAAAAAAAGAAGAGAGAGAGAGAAAGGAATAAAGGAGCTGTAGTAAAGTTAGGGAGATGAATCCTAAATAACATGTGGGTTTTCTTTAACAAAATAAAACAATAAAGATAAAACTAACCCTCCCCTACTCTTCATCCCCCTCATATGTTGTGCCTCACAACCCCTCAGTTGTTGGCTAGCGGTTCCAGCCACCGCTGTCGACTCCTGTCATTGTCGGCATGTCGGTCGCTCACGCCGCTAATTACATCAACCCCACGAGCCATCACCCACACCATTCTGTCCTTTCCTTCTCGATTTGCTCAGCCAAGCACAGCTGCTTCCTAGCCATTTGTCGATGCCCCGTAGGCAACCTATGGTCGACGACCGTCGTTTCTCAGCCACTGAATGCCACCAGCACCACCTCCTCTCTCACATGCACTCATTCCTTACACTTAATCTCAAATCACGCTAAGCAACCCTTCTTTCCACCCCTATTGAATTTATTTCAAATGCTACATCCTTTATTTCAAGTGAATTTGTAAGTTCTTAATTTTGGGTGGAAGAATAAATTGTGCAATTGACGTGAATGAATTGCTTAACTGTAGAGTTTGATGAATTAACTTGAATTGTATGTGGATGGGTAGACATGATTGAGGTTATATGCAAAATGTGTGGTTAAGGGAGAATAAAAAAGAATGGGTCAATGGTTCAAACAAGCTTAAAATGAGTATCGATATATTCTTGATTTCATTGTAGTCAAGCTATACCTTGTGAGTAAATTGTATGGTTCATGGTACTATGGAAGTGCTCAAAAGAAATTTAAATAATCTTATGCAATTATGTTAAGTAAGACTTGGGGATATGCTGGTTTGGAATATTACGAGTATATTATATTGATTTTGAGCATGATTGATGATAAGTGAAGAATGAGTTGAGGGACTTTAGAATGAAGAAGAGATTCAGTCAATGACGAGAATTCAAGGGATATGGTTTTGTTCGTAAGAATTATAACCATGTTATAATAATATTAAAACCAAGTGTGCTATTGGTTAGGTTCATTTACACAAAAACAACGAGGGGTTTGCTAAGAGAAAACCATGAGGAAATTTCATGTTGTAATTATATGAGTAAGCTTACTTGAGCAAAGGAACCAAGAATTTTGGATGTGGATAAGGTGTGAACATTAGGGCTTTGATAAGTTTAAGAGAAGCTCGTTTGAATTATTCCCATAAATGAAAGATTTACTACTCGTGAAAGACTTTGAGGCAAGGAGAATGACTAAGTATTAAGAGCATGGGTTGTGATAAAGAAATATACTAAAAAGTATCAAAACTTTTCAAATTGGCAGAGTTTATTATAATGCCCAAAGGATGTCTAATATGGCTTAAAACTTGCTAGTGTTAATTTTTAGGTAATATAAAGTCTTATTAAGTTTATTTCCGAAAAAGGCTTGCAAAATCATTTATAGAAGGAATGAAGTATCAACTAAGATACATTATTGCTTGTACCCTTCAAATATATTTGAATTCACATTTCCTAATATTAATAAGTTATTTTTTTTAATTCGACTATTGGAACCTTTAGGTCCCATTCCATTATTCATCATTAAAATTCCAAGCTCAATGTACAATGTTCAATATTCATAGTTTCTACCAATAGATTCATTGGTTTGGGGCCTTTTCCTTCAACGAGAAATTCATAGTTCATATATTTATTGATGCCATGGTTATTGTTCATGTGTTTGGGTCCTAGTCCAGGCTAAAATGTTTTTAGTTTAATGAGCAACTATTAATATAGTTGGACTTGGAAGGAATTTCAAAGCATAGTTTAAAACTACAGACATGTTCATTATTTCCCTGGAAAGTTATTTGTTTGACTATACAATGGTAACATATTTAGTTGTGGCTCACTTCTATTTGTTTGTGATTTCTAAACTATTTTCGGGAAGGAAAAGCTAGTTAACATTAAGTAGGAGCATGCAAAAGCTAAATGTTTGGGAGGAGCTAACTAAGGCAACGGCTCTTAATTTTCGATCTTGGTTAGATTGTTTGGTGAACTTGTGAATTAACTTATGGTTCAGGTGTTGTTAGCTTAAGATAAATGTAAAAAATCATTTCGAATGTTATCACCTTTTGTGTTGTGGTAACTACTTTTAAATGATTGTCTATAATCCTAAACATATCATATGTAGATATTGTGCTTAGCTAATGCACTTACTTAGTGGCTACTAACTTCTAAATGTAGCCTTGTCCCTTTAGGGTACGACGGTAATGCCATAGGCCATAGGATTTAGCAAGAGTAGGTTTGGGGCATTACATCCTGGGCCTTTTGCCAGCGTATGATGCTACCCATAAAAGCAATTGAGGAGTCAGAGCAGGATCTAGCGACTTCTACTGGGCCTGTCAGGTCTAACTCGAAGGATTAAACCAACTCGCATTAGATCAACCCAGCCTTCTACAATGAGCTCAAGATGATCATTAATTGTGAGGTGTAGTTTTATTTTAAATGCAACTATAGGGTGTTCATTCCCGTATATACAAATACCATAGATAAACTGCCTCTAGGTTATATAGCGGTGCACCTAGAAGCCTTAAAGCATGGTCTTCGATTCCCGATCCCTGAGATTGTCAAGGAAATTCTCCAAACATACAATACAACGGTTAACCAACTTGCCCCTAATGTATGGGCATCCATTGTATCGTTTGTTGCTACATATAAGCTCAAGAATCATGAGTGAACAACCCTGGCCTTCACCTACGTGCACACAATCCAACGTAATAATAAGCCATGTGGGGGAAGGGCTGGTATAGAATGGTTAGCCATCTTAGCTTCATGTCAGCCCTAGGAAAGCCATCGCCCATCCAGTAGTAGAAGTACTGGTTTATGTATATCAAGAAGGTGAACAGAAAATGGACTATCCCCATTCAGAACAGGCGACACCTGAAGAAGACTTGCAATAATGTCGCACCATCCTTTGGCTGAAGTAGATGGCTACCATAAATTACTATTGACTTATCCACTCTATTCATCCCCCATCTAAAAAGATTATAAAGGCTCCGGGCAATTGGCTTCCTCGACAAGTGCTATTTAGTTACGGGTGTATCCTTTGAGCAGCCAAGCTTTATTCGGCTATATGTTGCGATAACTTGATGATCATGTTGTTGATTTGATCTACGTTTTCCTTTACTGACCTTACTCATTGGGACTTTTCATTTTATAAAGTGATCGGCATATTACTCAAGATGAAGGCAAGTTAATGAAGGAGGAGAAGAAGCACCTTGATAATGTGAGGTGAGAGAAGCAAGTGAGAAAGCATGTTATCTGGCAGGTTCAGGACCTTCCTCCGATATGCTCTTATTCGCGTCTATGCAAGTCTAACATCACCGAGAATGTCCCTCACCCAAATTGTGTTTCTCCTCCACGTAACATGGTTATCGCAATCGAATCACAGACTAAAGTCAACAGCTGGAATAAATGAGGACTTCAATATGCCCTGAGCAGATCAAAGGGGCATCTTCTTAGCTTGCTGATATTCCCACCCAGGGGTGAGTGAGCAGTGGGCGGACCCTTGACCCTTCCTCCTACGAAGAAGAGGAGGCTCCTCCGTAAGTTCGCCCTTCCTGATTATACTGGTAATCACTCCTCTGAGGGTTAGAGCGCCTTCCTTTCGACCAACTATAGGGGGAAGTGATATGCTCGCAAGCGCAGGGGTGTTATAGTTTAGACAAAATATTATTCCCATAGGGACCAACACAATCTATTTAGTTTATCCTTTGTGAAAATTCTAAGCAAGTGTAAATTGATTTTTAGGGAATTTCCTAAATAAATAAGCTTGCCACTGATTTTAGAATTCTATCAATTAAAAATGCTTTAAGATTTGTTTCACCAATTATGAATCGAATCCAATAAATAAAGTCTATGATTACTCTAATTTGGATGAAGTAAAGGATGACAAACATATGACATCCAATTTTTTCTTTCAAAATGAATTGAACTATTTAGACTAAGGATACTACTTTCTTTCAATGGCGTTCTTGATTTAGTTTAAAATTTGAAATTTGTGTTGTCAAATTTCCTCTCAACAAGCTACTTTCTCTTAAAAGCAACTATGTTAAGTCTACACTTGCCGATCCAATAGCGGATTACTCCTTTTAGCACTTCATCCAACTATTTGCAAGTTAATTTAACCAAGACTACTCACAACATTCATACACAAGATGGATTGAAACATTACAAAGAAGAATAAGCATTTTATTAATAAGCATTAAGGATTCATGTTCATAACATGGCTATCAAATCCCATGACTAGAGAAACTACTCACTTACGATGATTAAAAACAAACACAATTGTTCAATAAAGAAATTCAGCCAAACAAAACTAATCTACTGAGTTTAAAGAACAACGGAAGAGAAAACTTAACAACAATGGGGTTCTATGGTAATTTCTTCAATCGCTAAGGCTCCAAATGCAGGCAATCCTTCTTCCAATCTTCTTTTTACTCTAAGAAGTGACAAAACATACAAAACTATTGAGAGATTTCTAAAGAGATAGGATGGGGCTTCTTTTTCTTCAGGTAGTCAATCACTCTTCAAATAGCAAACATCCTTCATTCTCAGTCGCACAAGCTAAGGAAAATGAAGAGTTAGAGGGCCTCTATCTCAAAGTTTTCTTGTTCTTCTTTTTCCTCCACATGCATGATGACTGACGGTGTCGTGGTGAGTCATATACCTAACTTTTAAGAGTCAATGCTTGATCAAAAATCTCTCCAAACCAATAAAAGTCATCAAAGCACTATACCCAAGCGTAAAATGGGATTTTTGAGGTAAAGACTAAGCATAAAACTCATGAATCCCCTAAAAATGCATCAAAATAAGCCCAAAATGATATGCTCTATGGGTACTTATCAAACTCCCCCATCCTTGTTGCTTTTCGCTAAGCAGCTAACGAAATCACAACTATGATGCAAAACCTTCTCAGGTAAACATAAGTAGCATCATCAACTGCCAAACTGACTCAAGAATTTAGCCCAACAATGATTGAAAACTTTGCATAATAGATAAGAGAATGAAGCTTTCGAAAATACAATTAGAGACTATCTCATCAAACATTAAATCAATTGCTCAATTGAACTTAACACTCACATTGACATATGGATTGATTTGAGAAAAAAGAACTGGTAGAGCCTTACTCGAGTAGCGACGCACTCAACACTCGTGTGTTTCAAAATATATTATGGTTCTCTTAAATCTCATTACAAAGAGTCAAACCTACCATAAGGTTGACAAGGCTCTCAAATTCGGTATCACTAAAATGCAAAACACATAAGGCAATCATGAAGACTTCAATAGGGTTGTCACAAGGCTTAAGGGTAAAGGTTTGGAACAGAATAAACGTTTTGGGATTTGCGGAACTAAAAGCCAAAGACTAAAGGCAAAGACCGTCGCTTCCCAAGTACATGAAATGAACTACTCAATCTAACACATATAAAAGATATAAACAATCCCTTCTAGTCGATTCCAAATGAGAGAAAGTGTTGAGTGATTCCAAATGACATCTATGCCGAAACGTTTTTATTTCACATAGTTTTTTTTTCCTCTTTTTCATTTTCTTTTTCCCTTTTTTTTGTTTGCGTTTTTGGTTTCTTTTCTTTTTTCGTTTTTTTCTTTTTTTCTGAGATATCCAAACGAATGACGATGGCATAGAACTTTAAATACCTTGCAACACCTCTTAATCCAACTCATAATAACCAACTGAAATGGATCTAAACAAGCCACATCTCATAAAATCACCCTCAAATCACCCCATATTAAGAAATGAAACCCTTTTGTCTTGGCTGAACAAGTATTTGGCCAAGGGCTAGATTAGAGGTTTACATCAATAAACATTGCCAAGGCTCAAAAGGCGTAGCTAGAGATAAATAATACATAATAAAGGTGGCTTTTTTTGTTAATATAGCTCATAACTTCTAAAAAATGCCTCAATTATATTACCTAAATGCGCATGCTAAATGTGATCTTAAACAAGAGTCAAAGCAAGCTCTAGAGATCTGAAATCTAGGAACAGTCATAAATGAAAAGGAATGAGACTAAAATTGAGAAATTAGTCTAATTAAGCTCAAAATCTCATAGGACAATTACCAAAGTTCAACTAGCTCATTGAATCTCACATCTCAAATATTCATGCAAAGTGTCATTTAGACAATCAATTCACATTTAACTTGATAGTAAAATCAAGAAGTACATTTCAAAAACTCGTTATCAAACATTGCACACACAATTTGGCATAACTAAACGATCAAATTAAGCCAACAAAAACTACTTACCCTAAAGACTCATCATCACGTGATTTTTTTTAAAAATGTTTTAAGTTTATTTTCAGGTATATGCATGTCAAACCTAAAAGGCAACTAAAAATTAAAAATACCAATATGAAACTAAAACTAGGAAAAGAAACGAAAAAACTAATTGCTCAACTAAGAATGCTCTAATTAAACTTAAATGCATGATCTAGTATGCAAACTAATCACACAACCACATCATACACATATCCATAAATAAACAACAACTCTCCCATTCTTGGACAAAGAATTGTCCTCAATGAAAGCACAAATAGTCATCAGGAAGGGGAAAAATAGACTAAAACGGAGAAGGAGGATGAGGATAAGGAGGGTGGGGTTGAGATATATGCTAATCATGCAAAGTGTCTAAACAATCCTTCAAGTTTTATAAATATTGGTTCTTAGAAGCAATCGTTCCATAAGCTCATCATGTCGCTTCTGATCAAAGTCACGAAGGGTTGCATGCTCAGATTGGACATAAGTGGATAAGGAGACTTGTTCCTCTTCGATAGACTAAAGGACGGCATGGATATCATAGTAGTCTTAGGAAGAGGAAGGTTGAGAAGAACAAGAGGTGCCTAAATATGGATGTGGAGGAGGAGGAGGAGGTGCTGGATAAACTAACTCCTCATCACCTGGTACATAGGAAAGATTGTCTGCATTCAAAAGGGTAGGACTGTTAGCATTAGGAAGAGGAACAAGCCTGTTTCTGAGATAAATTCAACAAATCCTACTGCCTCCATGGTATAGAATTTCATTTGTTCAAAGGCAGCCAAGGCTAATATCTCAGAACCTAACAGTCGATCATCAGGTTTAGGCTTAATACCAATCAACCTAGTAATAAGGGTGATAAGGCCTCCAATTACTATCATCTTAGCAGAACTAGTAGCTACACTTAATAGTTGATTGGCAAAAAACGAACCAGGGGTCAATTTTTGTCCTTTCTAGCATGCTATGCAAAAATATAGCTTGGATAGAGGAGGAACATTCAACTATCCTCCTAAGTAAATAAACCACAAGCAAGGACACGTTGGGTTACTATAAGATAGGGGTTTAGTACCCTTGGAGTAACTAGCATGGTATTGGTAATTATCAGTTAAGGTGCACCAAAAGGCAACAACAACAACAACAACAACTCCCAGTGTGGGTCCCGCTTTCGCGAGGTCTAGGGAGATCCAGCTATAGGCAACCTTACCTCTACCGGTATTCCTACCCATAGAGAGGTTGATTCCTTAAGGTGCACCAAAAGGCATTAGCATTAAAATCTCTAGGCACATGTCGTCGGTCTAAATCCAAACTAGGTGGAAAACTAAATATGGTATTAAAAGCACTTAAATTTAGCTCATAAAATTCCCTGTTCAAATAAAATGAGATATAACCCTGTTAACATCGAGGACCACTTGTGACTTCAACGTGCAACCTACTCAAAAATTCTAAAGTTCAGGATATGTATGCTCCCGAGTCTTAATAAATTAACCTATACCCCCACGAGCAAGCAACCAATGAATATCATCTACCAATCCCAATCTAGTTAACAAATCCTCATCAAAATATCAAGTAACTACAACAAGTTTACTACTCAAAACATTATATCTAGCAGCATGTTCAGGATTAGTTAAACCAAGCGGGCTTGCTAGATTACCTTGATTTCGAGCATTAGTTCGGGTTCGAAAAACTTGTTGGGGAGTTTAACTTGATGTCCCTGCTTCTGGATTGTCCTCGTTCTCTTCTAAGGTGCCATGAGTGGAATGCGGATAGGTTGGGTGCTTAAAAATCCTATCTATGGATAAAATAGATGAGAGGGGTACTAAAATGAAAAATTTTTGGAAATAAAAGATATTGGAGAAGAATTACGAAAGAAAAGATGAGAGTTTGGAAGATTAAGAGGTGTAATAGAAGCGTTTGAAAAATGTAGGAGAAAGGGGTTATGGGTGGAGATGAATGAGAGAAAATGAAGAGTAGAAAAGGGAAATTTAAAGTAGATTTGGAGAGTAGGTAAAGAAATTAGGAAAAAATGTAAGAAATTTATTAGAAAATGATGAAAATTGAAGGTGGGAAGGTGGGTATTAATGGAGTTTGTAGAGAGAGATGGATAGAATTTAGAGAGAGAAAGAGGAGAGGTTGGGTGCTTGAAAATCATATCTATAAATAAAATTGATGCGAAAGGTACTAAAATAGAAAATTTTGGAAATAAAAGATATTGGGGAAGAATTGCGGAAGAAAAGATGAGAATTTGGAAGATTAAGAGGTGTAATGGATGCTTGAAAATTGATGGAATGTGGAATATGGATAGGTCAGGTGCTTGAAAATCCTATCTATGAATAAAATGGATGAGAAGGGAACTAAAATGAAAACTTTTTTGAAATAAAAGATATTGGGGAAGAATTACGGAAGAAAAGATGAGAATTTAGAAGATTAAGAGGTGTAATGGAGGTGTTTGAAAAAGGTGGAAGAAAAGGGTTATGGGTAGATATGAATGACAAAAAAAGAAAAGTAGAAAAGGGAAAATTGAAAGAGATTTGGCGGGTACGTGAAGAAATTAGGGAAAAATGGAAGCAATTTAATGGAAAATGATGAAAATTGAAGGTGGGAAGGTCGATATTAATGGAGATTGTAGAGAGAGAAGGACAGAATTTAGAGACAGAAAAGTGAAGAGGTTGAAGATGAATGAGGCAAGTGTCGGGTCAAAGGGCGTGAAAAACCCTTGACCACGAACGAATAGGATCTCCATGGACCCTCCGTGGTCGGCTCAATTTTCTCAAAATTTTTAATTTTAGACTAGAACTCTGTGGACCATGTTAAACACCACTAGGATTCGTGGCAACATCTGTCTGGAGCTTCTAAAATTCTCTTATTACTTTTTTCGATGTTTCTTCCTTTTTTTCCCTTCTTTTTCCGCTCTATTTCTGCTCTTTGTATTGATTTTTTTTTCTGTTTTTCGTTTTTTGTTGTTCCTCTTTTTTGGTTTCTTTTGCCCTCAAAATAAGAAATGCGCTAAATACAATTAAAAAAAAAAACAAGTAAAGGGAAAACTTGGGTTACCTCCTAAGAAGCGTTTTTTTTAAGGTTGAGAGCTCAACCTTCACTTTTATGCTAGCTCGTGATCAGAAAGGATGTGGGTTAGAGGGCTTCTCAGTTGGCTCTAGTACATCTCCCAATTTCCTTTTGTGGACTACAAAGTTGAACCCTTGCATTAGAAGGTACCATCATAGGAGTATGGGATGGAGATCCTTCTTCATCATCAAATAGTGTCAAATAGCACAATTCGTATACAAAACGAACTTGTCATTTGCTCCATCAGATAGGCCACTATCAAACTCAACTCGTAAGTCAAAATCATACTCAATATCCTCCATAGGATGCAAAGGCAGCAGTACTTGAGCAAACTTGCAATAATCGCTTATAGAACCATCATTAATAGCATAAGGCTCGTCCTTGGTTATGTTAGGTGGTGCAAGTGCATCAAATTCAACCTCAGCATAGTCAAGGTGAGGTCCTTTAGTATCAATAAATCAAATACAAGAGGGTTAGTACAATACAAATCATTATATGAGTCTTGCTCATGAAAATCCATCTCTTTCTCACAAGTAAATGAAAAGGAGGAAAAATCTCGGTCTTCAAACAAAGTAAACTCAATATGACACTTTCCGATATCAAATGTTAACCATCCGGCTTTCACATCTGCCATACAACCAGAAATTGCTAAAAAGGTTCTCCCTAGAATAATCTGGGCATATATGTCTTTGGCCAAATCTAGGATGATAAAGTCATCAATCACACAAAAATCACCTACTTTTTTGGGAACATCCCTAAAATACCCAAAGGGAACTTCACCGAATCAATGGCTGCAACAGGCCTAAGTCAAGCTTTTGGAAAATGGAATAGGGCATCAAACTAACACTTAAACTAAGATTACATAATGCCCTAGCAATGCTCACATTTCCAACCATGTAAGGAATAGAAAAGCTACCTGGATCTTTGAGCTCAGGTGGAAACTCTTTAAGAACTTCTAGATTGTTCCCCTCTCCAAAAGTTATGTTCCCAAATGTATCACTCTGTTCCTCACTCACAGCTTCTGCACCTCTCCACCTTTATAGCCCTCTAATCCTCCTCTCAAAATAATAGTTACGAGGATTAGGCTTCAGCTTACTAGGAAGTCTACCTAGGGGTGTAGAAGAAGAGGCTACTTGTTGGGCAATTTGAGCTTCCAACATTTTGTTATGAGTACTAAGCAAATCAACCTGAGAGGCTAATTACTTAATTTACTCATCCCGCTTTTATTCCGCTAAAAGTATGCTCTCCATCATTCTCTCTAAATTAGACTTTTAAAGTACTTAATGGAGATAGGGCGATCTTTGAAACTATAACACCCCTCTACCCTCGAGAGATGTCACACCACCAGGATCCCCGAAGGGGGACCCCTAAGACTGTCGTAACTAAAGATTTTCTTAAAGATTCAACCTAACCTTAGGTTAGTTAGGGAATTTCTGGAACAAAACTATAAGATTTCCACCTAAAATTGCAACATTTGTAAAATTTGCGTTGCGAACTTCAGGGGTACCGTGAGTTTACAACAATATTCAAAATAAACTAGAAGTTTCCCCATGAGTCACACACTTATGGTTGAGACTTATGCCCTTATAAATACATGTTCAAATAATCTACATAGGTTTAAACACTGCCAGAGCCACTACATGCTTGCTTCATACACTTCCTTTACCAAAATAAGAAATTAGGCAGCTTCATAAAATGCAGCTTCACAGGAACACTTTCAGAAGTAACTGGTAGTCTTATATCAGGTAGCACACATGGTCTTTCATTCATCCCCTGGGGAAAAAGGGGAAAGGAAATGGAGTTAGCTACCATATGCTCAGTGAGTGTTCCTCCACTCCTTAAAACAAAACCATTTACAGACAATACTACTCATACTAACCACATATCAAGCATTTATGTATTACTAATCATCATATTAGGCTACGTGGCACACTCGTAGGCTATTCACATGTCAAATATCCATTCATTTAGGAGAAGTGCTTTCATTCATAGAACTTTTAACATGCTAGAAGCCCCCTTTTTTTCGTTTACTCAATTCGTGCATTTTTAATCAGACAGGTTTAATGTATTATAAGGGTGAGGCCACATGTTACTAGAATCCACATTCAACTATGCTTAGGAATTATATCATTAAGCATTCATAGAAAACTTTCTTTCTTTCCTTGAAAACATTTTTCTTAACCTCTTGAGGTTCTCGTTCTTTTAAAGAAATTTCTTTCGTATCGGTCATACAACGACCCTTATAAGCTTTTCACATTTCATTCCATATGGCCTCTTATGGGCCGTGAAAACTTTCTTTCTTTTAGAAACACTTAAAATGGAAAAAGTCAACTACTTTTCTTAGGTTAGTAGGAAAATACTTCTGGCATATGATCATTATAGGCTGCTGATTGGGTGAGATCTATTCTCAACCCCACAGGGAGACCTAATGCTCACGCTAAGCTCTTACTCCCAGGACGACCTTATATAACACATCGGACCATTGCCCTCGTTAGGATCTTCCAGGGTTTCCTAGTACCAAGACTTATCCCCTAGGCTAACAACATTGATATCACACTGTCTGAAGCACATTATCTTAGCCAATTTAAAGCGTATGGGCCATAACGGCTAATAATTTTGCTGCCTCTGACAGTGAAATCCCTTTTTATACAGCACACCTTCTTTTTATTCAAATTCTTTAGGAATTCCCCCATTCAAGCGAGTTCACTCCCAAAAAGAAGTTCGTATAGCTAAAATAAGCCATGGATTGCTAATAGTCATGGCTACTATTGTTTTGAAACACGAGAAACATCCTTTTCCAAAATAACACCTTCACACGCATAATGCATCTTAATAAAATAAACAGGGAGGGATTTACATATAACACATTTAAGCACTTCATAATCATTTCAACACAATGAGCTATACACGGCCTCGCAATCTACACGATTGCAGTAATTACAACCCAAAGTCCCTCCTCATATAGCAACCGACCACAGGACCTCAAACCACTCATAGTTCTACCTCAAACCGTTCAACTACCATCTTGGTTTTAATTTCATAATCTAGTATTCTAATCCTTATGATATACTATAAAGCCATACGTAAACTTACATTACTTACCAATGCTTAACTTACCGAACAAACAAATAACAATTAACAGTGCACTGCAACCAACCGTTATAACCATACATATATATATATATATATATATATATATATATATATATATATATATATATATATATATATATATATATATATATATATATATATATATATATATATTCATACGATATTAATCTGAAACGAACGCTTAGTAAGCTGAGTTAAACTAACTAAGCATGAAGCACAATTACATTCATGTATTGCTATTAAGGGGGTAAATATGCTCATTTTGTTATTCAAATGTTGTTTCCAAGCTACTTCACAAGCATAATTCAACTAAATAGACAAGCATCGATTCGAGGCGTTCATTCATTATTTCGAGGTTACATTTCAAGCCTAATTAAGCCATTTAAAGCACAATACAATTCAAGGCATTCGTTTAACACATCAAAGTTACTATTCAAGCCTAATGAAGCTATTTAAGCATAATGCGATTCAAGGCATTCGTTTAGTACATCGAAGTTACTATTGAAGCGTATTGAAGCCATTTAAGCATAATACGATTCAAGGCGTTCGTTTAGTACATCAAAGTTACTATTCAAGTTAAATTTTCAGGCCTGTATTAACTGAAGAGACTTGTATCAACTCTAAACATGCATAACTCATTTCGAACTAAATTTTCAGGCGTGTATTCCATCTAACTTAACATGCACAGTTTCTTATTATAGATTCCATGAAATTAACTAAACCTAAGCTGACATTCATCATCGCTTAGGCTAAAACATTTTCAAATGTAATAATAAGTTAGGAGGAGAAGAGCACTTACATGAATCAGCCTAATTTTCTGCTCAAGTAGCAGCAAACGCATGCCCTAACTTATTGAACTCAAAACCCCAACCGTGTGCTTGCAAAAACCAAGCCCTAGCTTTCGACTTGATGGCGTTGTGGCTGATTTGGGGCTGAATTCGGCCTCCAAATTTATAGCACAGGTCGATGGTGGTGTGGGTGGCCGGATTCCGGCATGTGGGTGATGAAATTAGGGCGGACGACGTGTGGTTTTTATGGGTTAATTCGGCCGTGAAAAGTAGGGGATGGAGAATGGTGGTGGTTGACGGCCGGTGACGAGTGGGTAGGGGACCGGTGGTCTCCTTCTCTCGCCAGCGACGCATTGCGAACGGCGGTGGCGCCAGACGGCGGCCAGTGGTTACTTGCGAGAGAGAGAGAGAGTGTGGCGAGTGTAGAGAGAGAGAGAGAGAGGAGGGTCGGGGGGTCGGGTGCCTGAGACCCGAATTAGCCCCCCTTTTGCTAATTTTCCTTTTCTCTTTTTTTTGGTTGCTCAATTAATACAATACAGCTAGGTTCTAATCCCAAACTCGTTAGCGAATAGACTAAATTCGAGTTGAAATGTCCTACAACTAGCATTTTAATTAAACTTTGAAAATCGACTGAATAAAATGAAAAATGATTTTAAAAACTCGGGTTAGGATTGATTCAATAATTTTATAAATAAGTAACGTAAGTAATAACATTAATCACATAGTCGTTCTATTTAGTGAAATTAATTGTTAAAAATGCGCACAGTTGACTTAATAACTTGTTGAAAAATTGTTCAAACACAAAGTCATAAATTTAGCAAGTGAAACAGTTAATTAGCAACAGAATGAAAGCGCAGCCCTTATAGAAACGTAGGGGGTGGTGCAGCATTGGATTGAAGCATAAAAGGGGCATTAGACCTATATAAGAAATTAGGGTGATTCCTCCAACCCATATTGTATGTATTAGAAAATGGTTCATTGGTCGGTCTATGATAGAAAGTATTGACATAATTGACCTGGTCACCAGAGTCCTGGGTAAACAGACTCCAATTTGGCAATTCACAGTCAAATGGTCAACAAAACCACATATTTCACATAATGGGGAATGGACATTTGAACTAATAGCATTAACATTTAATCATTTCAACCCGTCAGATATAGCATGTACTGTAGCATTTAGCAAAGTAATAGCATTAAGCTCTAACTTACCTCTAACCCTCTTGGGTTGGCCTCTCTCATTAGACCATTGGTAGTTATTGAGCGTTATCTCCTCAATTAGATTGTAGGCCTCATCCTCCGTCTTGTTCATTAATGTCCCACCCGTTGTCACATCAATAGTAGACCTCACAAGGTGAGCAACCTCATTTTAGAAGGTTTGCATAATCATCCACCGCTAGAGTCCATGATGAGGGCATAGCCACAGCAAGCCTTTAAACCACTCCCATAATTCATCGAGTGACTCATCTTACCTTTGAGCAAACATGGTGATTTGATTACTTAGACTTGTTGTCTTGCTAAAGTGGAAAGAACTTTGTAAGGAAGGCCTTGGTGAGCTCGTCCTATATAGTGATCGACCTCTGAGGCAACTCGTGAAACCACGCCCGCACCTTGTCGCTTAATAAGAAGGGAAATAACAGTAGTCAAATGGTGTCACTTGAAACTACATTGAGTTTTAAAGTGTCATGCACCTCTAAAAATACTGAGAGTTGTAGATTCGGATCCTCCATTGGGGTGCCTCCAAATTGACATTGATGCACCATAGATATAAGAGCTGGTTCAGCTCTAAATTATTGGCTTCTATCATTGGCCTAGCCATGCTGCACATGATCCCATGGACACCCGGTGTAACTAAAGTCTCGAAGCATCCTACGTTGATCTGCTCTTGCCATCCTTGGAGATGTTTGATGGACTTTGAGTCTTTGCTCCTCTAACTAAAACTTTTTCCACCTCGAACGAAAGGTCCTTTCTTTCTTAGGATCAAATTCAAACTGGAAGGAACTTGGGATAAAAGGCCATGAGTCTTGCAAAAACACCACGAACACTACCAAGGCGAATCAAATAAGAAAAGAAAGAAAAGAAATACTTAGTCAAATTTTGGAGAACTAACTCAATATTTGACGAATTTGGTCCCTGGTAACGGCGCCAAAAACTCAACAAGCTCACAAGTGCACGGGTATCATAGTTTAGATAAAATATTGTTCCCATAGGGACGAACGCAATCTATTGAGTTGATCTTTTATGAAAATGTTAAGTAAGTGTAAATCGGTTGTTGGGGAATTTCCTAAATAAATAAGTCTATCACTGATTTCAGAATTCTATCAATTAAAAATTCCTTGGGATTTGTTTCACTAATTATGAATCGAATCCAATATATAATGTCTGCGATTGCTCTAATTTGGATGAAGCAAAGGATGACAAACATGTAATTTTCAATTCTTTCATTCAAAATGAATTAAACTATTTAGACTAAGCATGCTACCATTCTTTCAAAGGACTTCTTGATTTCATCGAAAATTTAGAATTTACATTGGCAAATTTCCTTTCAACAAGCTACTTTCTCTCAAAAGCAACTACACTAAGTCCATACTTATCGATCCAATAGCAGATTTCTCATTGCAGCACTTCATCCAACTATTTGATATTTACAAGTTAATTTGGCCAAAAACTATTCAGAAAATTCATACACGATATATTGAAACATTCTAAAGAACAATAAGCATATTCTTGATAAAGATTAAGGATTCATGTTCATGACTTAGCTATGAAATCCCAAGACTAGCGAAACTACTCACTCATGATAACTAAAAACAAACACGATTGTTCGATGAGGAAATTCAGCCAAACATAACTAATCTACTGAGTTTAAAAAACAAGGGAAGAGAAAACTTAGCAACAATGGAGTTTCATGGCAATTTCTTTAATCTTCAAGGCCCCAAATGCAAGCAGTCCTTCTTCCAATCTTCTTTTTACTCTAAAAAGGGATAAAAACTACAAAA
The DNA here is from genome assembly GCA_029747015.1 of Carnegiea gigantea. NCBI lineage: Eukaryota > Viridiplantae > Streptophyta > Magnoliopsida > Caryophyllales > Cactaceae > Carnegiea > Carnegiea gigantea. Next base: position 140,816 of record JAKOGI010002094.1, read on the forward strand.
CGGTTGGGAGATTTCTAAGGGGATAGGTTGGGGTTTTTTTATCTTCAAGCAACCGAGTAATCTTTAAATGGTAGACATCCTTCATTCTCAGTCGCACAAGCCAAGGAAAAAGAAGAGTTGCTGCAGTTTCAGGCCTACCACGGACCATGGCCACCACCATGACGGTCCATGGGGGCGCCTGTCTCAAAGTTTTCTTGCTCTTATTTTTCTTCCATGGACATGGTGACTAGGGGCGTCCATGGTGAGTTATATGCTTGACTTTTAAGGGTCAATGCTTGATCAAAAAGGTTTCAAAATGTACAAAAGTCATCAAACCATTATACCCAAGCGTAAAATGACCCGAAAAATGATAAGCTCCATTGGTACTTATCAGGAATGTAATAGTGCCTAATGAGCTTGCCCAAAAATGGGAGCTTGCCCTAACTACGAGGCTGGAATAGATTCCTAATACTTTGGAAGCCACTCAAGTCTACTTCATGGAGGTATGGGTCATTAGTAAGGCAACTTATTCTTTCCCTTGTGTTTCATTATAACCTTTTTATTTCTTAACTTCAATGTGTAGTTTGTGCTTTGTCTACCCTTCATTCGGTCCCCTCTCAACACGCTACAAAGGCCAAGCTCAACCCTCTCAAAGAGCAGAGAAGATGCGATAAGAAAGACATAGAGTGCCTTAAGGAAAGGGTTTGGGCAGAAGGGCATAAGAATTGGGAGTTGGAACCAAAGCTAAGGGAACTGGAGCATAGGTTTGAGGCTGACAAGGCTTTAATAGAGAGATAAGTCAACAAAGTTTAGCTTGATGTTGCCAACATCTCCTGTGAGAAAGGATAGGAGGCACCTTGAAGATACAAGGTGACACTACTAATTCTTCCTCCCTCATTCTTACTTTATCCATGCATAGCTGGCCACCTCACAAAAGTAGTAGTATTTAAACAAGTAGTTTGAGCACCATTGTTGGAGATAGAGCATGATTATAAGCAAATTAATTAACATAAAATTTTTAAGATGGAATATGGTAATTTGAATCATACATTTGGAGTGTGTACTTCCACTTATCATATATGCACGTTTTTCTTTGTGGATTTGTTATATATGAAGTTTCTGATACATTGACGCCTGCATAGCTTATTGAAGTATATACTCTTGGAACTATCACGAATGATGCCAGGTCAAGGCCATTGGGGCAGCCCCCTCCTCATTTGAAAGCATTGCATTTTGCACAATAGAGGTGCTTTGCATTGGTGGTTGATAGGATAAATACGGTCTTCAAAAGTAAAGATGGTCAAAATATCAATTCTGGCTAAATGAATTTTCTATGCCTTTTCAAGAATTTTTCTTTTAAAAATCTTCTGCAATAACTTCCTTATCTTTTCTTTCTCGCCCTATATTAGAGCCTTCACAGTTTACTATTAGCCTCTATTCTTTAATTCTCTCCTTCTTTAAATTTATGGGGAACTGGCCTGCAAGTATTGAACTAAATTGGTGTTTCTTTTTTGGCGCTTTTTTTCAATTTGGTGTTGTGAGTGAGGGTCCTTCCAGCCATGTTGGAATGCTGCTAGCCCAATAATGCTCCTTGCTTGTTTTACTATCTCTCTCCCCCCCCTCCCCCACCTGTTTTCTCCAAATTGTGTTTCGACAGCATCAAACAAAGTTCAGTTGGGCCTTCAATGGAGGAATGTATTAGATGTCGGTGAAGCAACCTTACAACTACACGTAGTGCTTAATATACACTCCTTGTCTTCTCTCTCTCTATATATATATTTTTGACAGTCAATTCTTCTATTATGCCATGTAGTGACGTATTTGGTTCTCCGTAAATTGTAAATAATATCACCAAAATATATGATTTTAAAATAATCACATATTAAAATTGTTAAGAAATTAGTCCAATAATTATACCTAAAAATCTCTAACAATTTGTTTTTACATATCAATCTGTCCAAGTAAAACCGGGCAATCAAAATTGCACTTGCAGGATAACAAATATATTTTCTTATGTAGTGAGAATACACATCCAAACACCCAAAAGATTTACCGGTCTGTACCCAAAAATTTGCCCAACCTGGGCAATTATATTTACATTTATAACCTAACAAATACATTTTCTAATGTAGTGAAGATATCCACAATATAGATGTACACACACGCGCACAAGCCCGCGCGCGTGCGCGAGCGTGCACACACACACACACATATATATACATACACATGTATATATACATATATACATAAATATATATATTTATATATATGGATATATATATATATATATATATATATATTATATCTATATATATCTGCATACATACATATATGTACGCATGTGTATATATAATATATATATAATAGATATATTTATATATATTATGTATCTATATATATAATATATATATATATATATATATATATACACACACACAATATATATATATAATATATATACATATACATATATATATATATATATATATATATATATACTATATAGCACATACATACATACTATATAATATATATAATATATATATATATATACATATATATATATATATGTATACAATATTGTGTATATATATATATACACACACACACACACACATAAACATATATATCTATGTATATATATCTATTTATGTGTGCGTGTGTGCATATATATATATATATACACACACACACACACACACATACATACATATATACATATATATATATATACGTACAAATATGTATATATATATACACACACACACAC
>JAKOGI010002095.1:0-143440 GCA_029747015.1 Carnegiea gigantea
ATATATATATATATATATATATATATGTATATATGTATGTATGTGTGTGTGTGTGTGTGTGTGTATATATATATATCGAGTAGAAACGAGGCTGTTTCAGTCGTCGTCAAGCCATGAACGATTACTTTATACAAAGGGAGAGAGTTTAGAAATCCCTGGAATGTTTATGATGTGTACTATTCAAAAATTCACATGTTGCTCAAAATTATAGAATTTCATGTAATTTTGATGCAATAAATCTGTTTGAGCTATGTTTTGTCACCTAATTAAGTTGCCCCCATCAGTTATTAAGTATCAGGGCTTACGCCCCTCAGTTCACCTTCGCAATCTCAACTGAGGCTTACCATAAGCTTGGGTAGTGTACACCTATCTCTAAGATCGTTAAGATGTCGATAGAGGTTCCACTTCTGAATAATAACCGGCAAAATGGTTTTGCTTATATTCTTCCTCTCCTGTTTTTGAAGTAAAATGAATTGAAATGGGTGCACCCAACTAAATTGTTCTAAAAACTTATTTTACAGTACGTGAGTAAACGTGCTGGGTTTCAGCTCATCTTTGCAAATATTTTTGTGATTTCTGTTTTAGGTGAGGAATACCTCGATAGACCCATCCCTAACAAGCCAAATGAAGTAAGAAGTGAGTGAAAGGATTGTGGCTTTCGCTTGATGCCATGTGATGCTCACAATGGACTTCGGCTTAGCATAAAGACTTGACAGAGTTTGAAGGAAAAGTTGGGTCATATTTTGAATAAGCATGCTTAATATTCACTGTTAGGAGATATTCATTCTAGTGACACTCTAGTTATTTTGTAGTTAAGTTGTTGTTCAAAGTTGTCTTTCATGATTTTAGAATAGTCGGACTCGTATTTTGAACCTTCTTCGATGGGAATTGTGTAGTTGTTACATAGCCTTGTCTAGCTTAGGATGATAGTAATTCCTCAAGTCGTTAAGATACCGATGCAACCATGTTATTAAATAATAGAATTTAGTTAAGTAATTAAGGATTGGGAGCATTACATAACCTGATAGCACGAGGAAAGCAGTTGCACATAAGCTTAACAATGCAACTTAAAAAGTATCTTCAAAACCACCACAAACCAAGATAGCCAAAAACCAAATGAAGCATCACACTCTTTAATGCAAACACACCTTGAACAAAAAGAAAACCAAAACAAAAGACTCAAACTCATCTAAAAAGATTGGGTTGCCTCCTAATAAGTGCTAAGTTTTACATCTTCAGGCATACAAGGTCTCATCTACTAATCATAGTAAATAGGGCGTTCTAGATTGATAGACTCAACCAAATCAGGTTCAATCTCATTAGTCACAATATGTTTTAAATGTTGACCATTGATAGTAAGAACTCCCAATGAGAAACAATTGTTGAACAATGGAAGGATCATCTTATCTAGATCTTAACTTGCTAGGAAAAGAGCTTAAACTTAGAACTAAAAAGTTAAAACTTCTCATTAGGTTCAAACGATTTATAAGAAATCATTTTATCATGAAAAGCTCTAGTTATGGCTTTATAGATCTTAGCATTCTCATAGGCTTCATAACACAATTCATCCAAATCATTTAATTGAAGCCTACAACATGCTTATTCTATATCAAAATTAAAAGCTTTAATAGCCAAAAAGCACAGTGCTTAAATTTAACTAGCAAGTGACAAGCCCTAACGAAAAGAGGTTGGCAAGGAAACATTCCTATGGGAGTCTTGCATGTAGTATGATAAGCCCATAGAGCATTATGCAATCTCAAAGACTAGTCCTTTCTATCGTGTCGAACTGTTTTCTCAAATATTGACTTGATCTTACGGTTAGACACCTCAACTTGATCACTAATCTGAGGGTGATAAGGGGTAACTATTTATAAGTCATAAAATATTTCTAAGCAAAGCCTTAAAAGACCGTTGGCAAAAGTGGCTACCTCCATCACTTGTACGAGCTCTAGGGTTCCTACACCAACAAAGAAGTACTCTTTCATAAACATAACCATAACCTTATGCTCGTTGATCCGAGTAGCTAGAGTCTCCACCAACTTTAACACAGAATCAATAGCAACTAATATGTAAACAAAGCCAAAAGATGGGAAAGGGACCCATGAAATCATTGTCCTATACACCAAATATCTCAATAATCAAAATAGGGGAAAGGGGGCATCATACCATGATGGGATAGGGCACCCACACATTGACAACGCTCATAACTAAGAAAGAAATAGTGAGCATTAGGAAATAGAGTGGGCCAGTAAAACCAACTTTTTAGGATTTTAGCATAGGTCATACGACCACGAAAATGACCACCACAAGCATAAGAATGACAAAAGGTCAGAATACAATGAATTTCACTCTAAAGGACACACCTACAAACCACTTGGTTTGGACAATGTTTAAAAAGATAACGGTGCTCCCAATAGTAATGTCCTACTTGTGAGAAGAATCTATCTTTCTCTTGTTTAGACCACTGAGGAGGGATCTCTCCAACGGCTAGGTAATTCATAATGTGAGCAAACCAAAGGAAAGGAGCACGTTACAGAGCAAACAGTCGCTTATTAGGAAAATGGTCAGAAAATGCAACTTAGTCATCACTACACTCAGTAAAGATTCTAGACAAGTAGTATGCAACTGAATTTTCAAAACGTTTCCTATCTGTAACCTCAACGTCAAACTCTTAGAGTAACAAAATCCACCTAATGAGTCTAGGTTTGGCATCATTCTTGGCCAGTAAATGCTTAAATGCAGCATGACCAGCAAATACAATCGCTTTTGAACACAAAAGGAGTGAACAAAATTTATTTAGTGCAAATACTACAGCTAGCGACTGTTTTTGAGTAGTGGAATTGTTCTTTTAAGCATCGGTTAGAGTCCTACTAGCATAGTAAGTGACACAAGGGATTCTATTCATAATTTGACCAAAAACGACCCTAATAGAAAAATCAGATGCATTACACACAATCTCAAACGAACGCGAAAAATCGAGGGGCTGCACAATAAGGGTTGAAACCAATAAAGTACAAAGCTTTTCAAAAGCTTTCACACAAAGCCTATCTAAGACAAAAAGGGGCATATTTATAAGGAGATTTATAAGTGGCCTGGCCACTCTACAAGAATCCATAATAAATTTCTTATAAAAACAAGCATGACGGAGGAATGATGTAACTTGCTTCACAGAAGAAGGAACAAGCAAATTAAAAATAAGATTAACTTTGGCTTTCACAACCTCAATCCCCTTGATAGACAGTTTATGTCCCAACAAAATCCCTTCTTGGACCATGAAATAACTCTTTTCCCAACTCAAGACAAGATGCACTTCGCATATTTTCAGCACAGTGGACAAATTACCAAGACACACATCAAATGAAGAACCAAAATCAAAGAAATCATCCATGAACACCTCTATGAAATTATCAGTATAATCATAAAATATGGTCATCATGCATCTTTGAAATGTAGAAGGCGCCTTACCAACCCATATATTGACAACGCTCATGACCAAGACAGAAACGGTGAGCAATATGAAATACTGTTGGCTAATAAAACCAAAATTGTACGATTTCAGTAGCTATTGTACGACCTCCAAAATGACCACCACAAGCATAAGAGTGATAAAAGGTTAGAATATTATGAATTTCACCCTCTGAGACACATCTACAAAGCCATCAGTCTAGGTAATGTACCCGATGAACATGTAAATGTGGTTTTCTCTTAGTTCTTAAGATAAACATATATTTGGCTGTAATTAGAATACCCCTCTAAGAAACATTAAAAACATTATCTAGCTAATTTTTCTAAAATTTAATCAATAAAGGGGACTTGAAAATGGTCCTTTTTTGTGACATAATTAAGTTTTCTTGAATCGATGCACACCCTCCACCCCATGGTATATCTAGTAGGAATGCGTTCCCCATCATTATTCTCTACCACAGTTATACTAGTTTTCTCAATGATGGCTTAGAGTAGAGTGAGCTAGTAATGATCAGAAATGAATAATGCCTGCATCGAAAAGCTTTACCATCTCTTTTTGAACAACTTCTTTCATATGGGGGCTTAGCCTACGTTGTATTTGCCTCACAGGCTTGGCATTGTCCTCTAGGTAAATTCTATGCATGGAAATAGCTATAGTAATTCATTTCAAATTAGCCATTGACCACCTAATGATATTCCTTATGATCAGGCAAGACAAGAATCAACTCTTTCTCAAAAAATCGATGACAAAACTAACTACCTCCATCGTTAGTAAGAGCTCTAAGGGTCTTATACTGATAAAAAAATATACTCTTTCACAAACTTAACCACAACCTTATAGTTATTCGTCCTAGTAGCCAGAGCCTCCACCTATTTTGAGACATAATCAATAGCAACCAATATGTAAACAAAGCCAAAAGATGGGGAAAAGGGACCCATCAAATCAATCCTCACACATCAAAGCATCTCAAAAATTAAAATAAGGAAAAGGGGCATCATATCATGATGGGATAGGGTACTCATATGTTGACAATGCTCATAACTAAGGCAGAAACGGCGAGCATCACAAAATATAGTGGGCCAAGAAAACGCATTTTGTAGGATTTTAGCAGCTGTCCTATAACCTCCAAAATGATCACCACAAGCATCAGAGTGATAAAATGCCTTGCTTATAAGAAGAACCTATCTTTCTGCTGTGTTGGACCAGTAAGGGGGTATCTTTTAGTGGCAACGTAATTGACAATGCGAGCAAACCTAGGGAGAGGAGTATGTGATAGAGCAAATAGTTGCTCATTAAAAAAATAGTCAGAAATGAAATCGAGTCATCAGTACACTCAGTAAAGATTCTAGATAAGGGGTCAGTAACTAAATTTTCTTAGCCTTCCCTATCTTTTACCTTAATGTCAAACACTTGCAATAACAAAATCCACCTAATGAGTCTAGGTTTGGTGTCATTCCTAGTCAACAAATGCTTCACTACAGAATGGCTAGTAAATATAATTGGTTTTGAACATATAAGGTAAGAACGGAATTCGTCAAGTGCAAATACTACAACTAGCAACTTCTTTTTAAGTAGTTGAATAATTCTTTTCAGCATCGGTTAGAATTCTACTAACATAGTAAATGACATGAGCAATTCTATTCACCCTTTGACCCAAAACAGCTCCAATAGCAAAATTAGTTGCATCACACACGATCTCAAATGGAAGGGAAAAATCTAGGGGCTAGGCAATAGGCTAACACCAATAAAGTATGAAGATTTTCAAAAGCTTTCACACAAGACTTATCAAACCCAAAAGGAGCATCTTTGGTAAGGAGATTAGAAAGCTGCCTATCCACTTTACTAAAATCCTCAATAAATCTCCAATAAAAACCAGCATGACCAAAGAATTATCCAATTTGCTTCACGGAGGAAGGAACATGCAAATTAAAAATAAGAGAACCTTGGCTTCAACAACCAGAATCCCCTTCTTAGACACTTTGTGATCCAACACAATCCCTTCTTAGACCATGAAATAACTCTTTCCCCAAGTCAAGATAAGATTCACTTCTTCACATCTTTTCAGCACAGTGGACGAATTATAAGACAATCATCAATTGAAGAACCAAAAACAGGACATCATCCATAAACAACTCCATGGAATTATCAATATAATCAAAAAATATGACTGTCATACATCTCTGAAATGTGAAAGGGGCATTACATAACCCAAAAGGCATCCTCCATCCTCTGATAGGAGAATGTACACAATGGACATGTAAACGTAGCTTTCTCTTGGTCCTCAGTATAAACAGGTATTTGTTTGTAACCAAAATACCCATCGAAGAAACTGTAGAAACATTATCCAGCTAATTTTCCCAAAATTTGATAAGTGAAGGGACTAGAAAATGGTCCTTTCTGGTTACAAAATTAAGTTTTTTGGAGTCGATGCACACCTTGCACCATGTGGTCTGCTTATTACAAATGAACTCACCATCATTATTCTTTACCATAGTTATACGTGATTTCTTAAGGATGATTTGAACTAGACTGACCCATTAACTATCAAAAATAGGATACATAATGCTTGCATCTAAAAGCTTTGCTATCTCTTTATGAACAACTACGTTCATATAGGGGGTTCAGGTTGCGTTGCATTTTCCTAACAAATTTGGCATTTCCCTCTAAGTGGATTCTATGCATCAAATGGTTGGACTAATCCCTTTTATATCATCCACTGACCCCCTAATAGCACCCTTACTATCAGGCCAAACACGAACCAACTATTTTGCGAAAGATCGATCACAAAAGTGACAAGCCTCATCACTAATAAGAGCTCTAGGGTTCCCATGCCTATAGAAAATATACTTTTCACAACACTGAGCACAGTCATGTGCTCATTGGTGCTTGTAGCTAGGGCCTCCACCCACTTTGACATGTAATCAATAGCAACCAATATGTGCACAAAGCTAAGAATTAGGGAAAAGGGGTGCATGAAACTAATACCCTACACATCAATGTCTCAATAATCAGAATAGGGGAAACAGACATCATATCATGATGGGACAGGGCACCCATATGTTGATGATACTTGCAATCAAGGCAAAAATTGTAACCATCACAAAATAGACTGGCTAAGAAAATCCACTTTATAAGATTTTAGTAGCAGTTACACAGCCTCCAAAATGACCACTATAAGTATAAGAGTGACATAATGTTAGAATACTATGAATTTCACTCTCGAGGAGACACATATAAACCAGTTGGTCGAGACAATGTTTAAAAAAAATAACATATGTAATGCCCCGATGCCCTCTCAGGTCACGGACAGTTATCAGGAATAGCTTCAAGGATCATTGACTGGCTCCACAAATCACCACAAACCTTTCCAACGTCTTTCGCCGTCGCTCACACGCTGCATGGGAAACTTCCCAGGAGGCCCATTACAAGATTGTTCCCCAACAAGTATGCTTAACTGTGAAGTTCTTAAGAGTGGGCTCCCAAAAAGAAAGGTGCACCTTTGATGATATAAGTAGTAGCATCAAATTCTTTAAGCCACTTACAGGGCGTTATAATCACCCCCTGAAGCGCACAACGTCCTTGTTGTACATCATTAACTGACCGACTTATGCGTCTTCTTGACCGCCTGTCCATACCCAGTACCTTTTCCCTGATAGGTGACTACCCAGGGTCTCCAGCCCATTGGCGCAGTTCACGGACACGGATCGGCTGTGATACCATCTATAATGGCCCGACCCCCTCTTAAGTCGCGAATAGTGACCAGGAACGACTTCAAGAATCGACGACTGGCCCCACAAATCAGCACAAGCCTTTCTAGCATGTTTCGTCCTCGCTTACACTCTGCTTGGAAAACTTCCCAAAAGATCATTGATCCTAAGATTGCTCCCCAGCAAGCAATCTTAACTGTGGAGTTCTTAAGAGTGGGCTTCCTGAAAAGAAATGTGCACCTTTGGTGATATAAGCAGTTGCATCAAATCCTTTAAGCCCCTTACAAGGTATTATAATGATCTTTCTCGCATTTAGACTAGTGAAGATGGAACATTCCAGTGGCAAGGTAATTAACAATGTGAGCAAACCAATGAAGAGGATTATATGACATAGCATACTCTTTTCATTAGTGCAGTAATTCTTCTGAGCATCATTTAGAGTTCTACAAGCATAGTGAATGATATGAGACATTTTATTAAACCTTTGACCCAAAACGACCCTAATAGCAAAATCATATGCATGACAGTAATCTCAAATTGAAGAAAAAAAATCAACGGGCTGCATAATAGGGCTGACACCAATAATGTGCAAAACTTTTCAAAAGCTTTTACACATGGCTCATCAAACACAAAAGGAGCATCTTTGGTAAACAAATTAGTAAGCGGTCTGACCACTTTACTAAAATCCTTAATAACTCTCCTATGATAACTAGCATGACCAAGGAATGATCTAACTTACTTCATAGCTGAAGGAACGGGCAAACTAAAAATCATATCAACCATAGCCTTGTCAACCTCAATCCCCTTCTTAGATACTTTATGACCCAACATAATCCGTTCTTAGACAATGAGATGACTCTTTCCCCAACTCGAGATAAGATTCACTTCTTTACATCTGTTCAGCGCAGTGCACAAATTAACCAAACACATATCAAATCAAGACCTAAAAATAGGGAAATCATCTTTGTAAACGCCTCTATGAAATTATCAATATAATAAAAAAATATGGCCATCATACATTTCTGAAATTTGGAAGGTGCATTACACAACCCGAAAGGCATCTTCTAATAGGCGAATGTACATGATGGGCATGTAAATGTTTCTTAGTCATGGCCGTCAAGATAAATAGGTATTTGGTTGTAACCAAAATACCTATGCAAGAAATTATACAAACCTTATCCTACTAATTTTTTCAAAATTTGATCAATAAAAGGGAGGCCAAAAGGTCCTCTATAGTGACAGCATTGAATTTTCTGTGATCAATGTATACCCTCCACGCTATGGTCTGTCTAATTGGAATGAGTTTACCATCACTGACTATCTAAAATAGAATAAATAGTACCTATATCTAAAAACTTTACTACCGCTTTATGAACAACTACTTTCATATAGGGGGTTCAGCTTACGTCGTACTTGCCTAATAGGTTTGGCATTGTCCTCTAAGTGGATTCTATGCATCAAATAGTTGGACTAATCTCTTTTTAATCAACAACTAACAACCCAATACCACCCTTATGATCAAGCAAGGCACGAATCAACTCTTTCATAAACAATCGGTGAGAAAAGTGACTACTTCTATCACTAAGAAGAGCTCTAAGATTCTTATACTGATAGAAAATATGCTCTCCCACAAACTTGACCAAAACCTTGTGCTCATTGGTCCAAGTAGCCAGATCCTCGACTTACTTTGATACATAATCAACAGCAACTAATATGTAAACAAAGCCAAGAGATATGGGAAAGGGACCCATGAAATCAATTCTTCACACATCAAATATCTCAATAATTAGAATAGGGAAAAGGTGCATCATATCACGGCGGGATAGTGCATCCATACATTGACAATGCCCATAACCAAGATAGAAATGGTGACCATCACAAAATAGAATGGGCGAATAAACCCCACTCTATAAGATTTTAGTAGCTTTACTACGACTACCAAAATGACCACCATAAGAGTGATAAGAGGTCAGAATACTATAAATTTCACTCTCAGAGACACACCTATGAACCCTTTTGTCTTAGTAATATCTTGAAAGATAAGCGTCTTCCTAATAGCAATGTCTTAGTTATGAGAAAAACCTATCCTTCTCTTGTTTGGACTAGTAATTCACAATGTTAGCAAACCATAAGAGAGGAGCATATGATAGAGCAAATAGTCGCTCATCAGGAAAATGGTTAGAAAATCCAGCTAGGCCATCAGTATACTCAGCTAAGATTCTAGGCAAGTAGTTTGCAACTGAATTTTCAAAACCCTTCCTATCTTTTACCTCAATGTCACACACCTAGAGTAATAAAATCCACCTAATGAGTCCAATTTTGGTGTCATTCTTGGCCAACAAATGCTTTAATGCAGCATGGGCAGTAAATATAATCGCTTTTGAATACATAAGGTATGAATGAAATTTATCAAGTACAAATGCTACAGATAGTAATTATTTTTTAGTAGTTGAATAACATAGTAAATGACATGAGGCATTCTATTTATCCTTTGACCCAAAACAGCCCCAATAGTAAAATCAGATGCATTACACATAATCTCAAATGGAAGAGAAAACTAAGGGGACTATACAATTGGGGCTAACACCAATAAAGTATGAAGCTTTTCGAAAGTTTTCATACAATACTCATCATCAACAGTGGCCACTTTCCTAAAATCCTTAATAAATCTCCTATCAAAACCACACTAAGGAATGATCTAACTTACGTCACAGAAGAAGGAACAAGCAAGTTAAAAATCATATCAACCTTGATTTTATCAACCTCATTCCGCTTCTTAGCCATTATATCCACTTCTTCAGATCTTTTCAGCACAGTGGACAAATTAGCAAGACACACGTCAAATGAAGAATGAAAAAAGGAGAAATCATCCATAAATACCTATATGAAATTATAAATATAATATGAAAATATGGACATCTTGCATCTTTGAATTATGGAAGGTGCATTACATAACCCGAAATACATCCTCTTATAGGCAAATGCACCCAATGGGCTTATAAATATGGTTTTCTCTTTGTTCTCAGGATAAACTGCTATTTGGTTGTCACTAGAATACCCATCCAAGAAACAATAGGACCATTATGCATCTAATTTTTCCAAAATTTAATTAATGAAAGGGAGTGGAAAATGGTCCTTTCTAGCAACAGAATTAAGTTTTCTAGAATCGATGTACCTCTCTACCTTGTGGTCTGTCTAGTAGGAACACGTTCGCCATCATTATTCTTTACCACAGTTGCACTAGATTTCTTAAGGGCATCTTGAACTAGGCTAACCCATTGACTATCAAAAATAGGATAGAGAATGCCTCCATCTAAATACTTTACCACCTCTTTCTGAACAACTTCTTCCATGTGAGGTTTCAGCATACGTTGTATTTACCTAATAGGTCTAGCATTGTCCTCTAAGTGAATTCCATGTATGGAAATAGCTATACTAATCCCTTTCAAATCAGCCACTAACCAACCAATAACACCCTTATGATTGGGCAAGACACGCATCAACTCTTTCTCAAAAGATCGATGAAAAAAGAGACTACCTTTACCCCCAATAAGAGCTATAGGGGTCCCATACTGACAGAAAATATAGTCTTCCACAAACTTGACCATAGCCTTGAGCTCATTGGTCCTAACAGCCAAAGATTCCACCCACTTTCACACATAATCAACTATAATCAACATGTAAACAAAGCCAAAACATGGGAGAAATGAACCCATGAAATCAATGCCGCACACATCAAATATCGCCAAAATCAGAATATGGGAAAGAGACATCATATCACGATGGGACAGAGCACCTATACGTTGACAAACGCTCACAACCAAGACAAAAATAGTGAGCATCACGAAATAGTGTAGGCTACTAAAAACCACTTTCTAGGATTTAGTAGCTGTCCTACAACCTCCAAAATGACTACCAAAAGCATAAGACTGATAAACGATCATAATACTATGAATTTCACTCTCGGGGACACACCTACGAACCACATCTGGACAATGTTCAAAAAGATAAGGGTCTTCTCTATAGTAATGTCTTTATTATGAGAGAAGCCGATCATTCTCTTATTTGGACCAGTGAGGAGGGATCCTTCTAGTGTCAAGATAATTCATAATATGAGCAAACCAAGGGAGAGAAGCACACGATAGAGCAAGCAGTTGCTCCTTAGGAAAATGGACAGAAAATCCATCTAAGGCATCAGTATACTCAGTAATGATTCTAGACAAGTGGACTGCAACTAAATTTTCGTAACCTTTCCTACCTATTACCTTAATGACAAACACTTAGAGTAACAAAATCCACCTAATGACTCTAGGTTTGGTGTTATTCCTTCCCAGCAAATGCTTCAATGCCGCATGGATAGTAAATACCATTGCTTTCAAGCACGGAAGCTATAAACAGAGTTTATTAAGTGCAAATACTACAGCTAACAACTCTTTTTCAGTAGTAGAATAATCTTTTGAGCATCGGTTAGAATTCTATTAGCATAGCAATTGATATGAGGTATTCTATTTACCATTCGACCTAAAACAACCCCAATAGCAAAATCAGATGTGTCACACATAATCTTAAATAGAAGGGAAAATTAGGGAGCTATACAATAGGGGCTGACACTAATAAAGTACAAAAGTGTTAAAACTGAAGCTAAAGTTGAACATCAAACAGGAGTTTCAAAGGTCAAGGTGAGTCAATTTTTTTTAATTTCTTGAAAAAAAATGTACTTGTGTTGTTTTCCTGCATTGTTTTCAAATAAGATGAGATTTCTTTTTGGCTATAACTATCATTTGTTTGAATCAGGCTCTTCTTTTAGACGGTAAGGTGACAACTGATGTGACAGTAACTAATAGGCAATTGTTGGCGGAAGTCATGATAGAATTGGAGGAGTTGCTTCCTAGTGCATGCATCCCACTCAAGAAAGTGAGAAAGGCAGTTGTGGAATCAACGAGTGATGTGCTCATCAGGGACACACCTAAGAAATTAAAGAGTAAAATCCTGGTACTCTCGCAAGCCCCATATGAATTGAAAGGTTCTTAATGGAGATTGACGTGATTGAGAAGCGTTTAGTGAGCTCCTGAGATATGGTGTGTGACTTCCCACAGTTTAGTTCACCTGGTTTCAACCTTGGGGTCTATCAGGAGGAGAAATATGTGCTACCCAAAGGAGTTGTCCTTGTTAATTTAGAGCCTGATATTCCAACAACAGAATTGCAAGTACTAAACTGTGGTTTAGACGATATCCTTACAAGAGCTATTATGAGCTCTGCAAACTGCAGTAACGCACCATTATCGTCCGGTACTTCGTTATCTAGTCTAATTGCTAAGTTTTTGTTGTTGTTTGATAGAAGCAAATGGCATCATGGTTTTGCATATTCCTGATAATCATCATACAAATTAGAGATCTTTTATAAAAAAAAATTGGTGATCATGGTATCAATGATATTTTGCACCTAAACTTTGTCTCTAACCTAGAAAGTAGTGATCATCAATAGACATATTAGTGATCTTTTATGTTTAAAGACTTCTAATAACCTATAAATCTAGTGATCGTTATTGATGAAATTAGTGATCTTTAGCAGAAACATCAATGATCATAAAATATTGTATTAAAGTTATATTAAATTGGTGATCATTACTTGATGAATTAGTCATCATCACCGCATAAGTTAGTGATCATTAGTATATAACTTAGTGATTATCAGGTATCAGGAAGACATACCTTTTCCCAGTGATGGCTGAAATTTTTAAATCATATCGCAACTATGTGAAATGATTAGTATTACATCGTATAGTAGTTTTTTCTAGCAATTTTGTTTTGTATAAATCGATTATTATGGAGTTGCTCATTACTTGTTGTGTTTAATAGGTCCAATAATGGTATGCTTACAAGAAGAGAATTAGGTATCCGTCAATTGAGCTGTCATGAGCATTGTGGAGCCCTATCTTCAAATATGAGGTGTACAAACAACAACCAATACTGACAAACGCAAAGCCGTAGTTGTTGAAGTCCTGAAAAGGTAGAGAACAAAGTTAGCGCAATGTATCATCACAGAATTGCCAACATGTGAAAAACGATACTAGTTTTCTTGGTGATAAACTTAATGTCTATGTTTTTATATTTTTTTTCCTGGTTAGATTCCCCCTTCACTGAATTTATTTCATTTGCTTGGTGCACTAACTATTGTTTCTTTATACTAACATTGCCGATAGAAGCCATAGGTATCCTTAGCAGCAAAAGAAAGAGTTTGCATTTCTTTGTGCTCTGCTTACATGCAGCAGACTACGATTATCATTCACACAATTTCGTATGAACTAAAGCTATATGAATGCTTTATCTTCGACTCATCAGAAGACTAGATGTAAACATAAATTTGTCCACAAAAAATGTGATTCATAGCCAACTATTTTATCGATGGTAATTCAATTATCTATTTATCCACTTATTTTCTAGCCAAGTGTTGTACAATGACTTGTACTATGTTGCCAATCGAGGCATGCTTTAAACAATCACTGGCGGCGAATAAGTACATAAAACCATTATGAACATTTAGGCGCATACAATGAATTCAGTTGAACTGCATACAGATCGTTTCGTTGTTCAAAGAGTTTTCTTTATTAAAAAAAGGCAGTTGTAAGCTAACTGGAAAAATATTTTCAATAATATTTTCACATGTATGTATGGTTTTCATAAAATAGATTGATTGTTAAAGCAAATTCTTTTTTTCTATTTTTAAAGCATTCGTACATGAAAATAAAACAGGAAAGCTAAGCTAAAATTGCATTTGTCTGCCAGCTGAATGACGACCTATCCCTGACTCCACATATTAAGTTTAAATAAGTTGATTTGGTAAGAATTAAGCTAAAAAGATTAATTTATAATCATTTTTTTAAGGTTTTCCTTCGGCACCTCTTCTTAAGGCACTACTTTTAGACAAATATGATTTTTCAGCTGCTCTTTCATTGTTATGACGAGGGAAAACAATTTCTTACTTGCTTTAATTTCAAGCAAAGCATGGACATAATTGACCATATAAAGAGAAAATCGGGAGAACAATAGCTAGATGAGTGGTTTGTAGATATTTTGGTAAAGCTTAATAAAAATCTTAAACCTGCTTTAAAAACAAACTTAAGTAGATGCTTTCACTAATATATTTTTGTTTTATATGAGTCTTGCATAGCAAACTCTTTCAGAAGTATGTAATTGATTAATGGAGTGATAAGAGTAGATGAAAATCAATTGAGGACTTTAAACTGAAATTCACATATGTGCTTTAGAGGTAGGAGCCGTCAAAAACAGATGTTAGTGAAACTATTTTTGTTATAAAGCACATGCAAGAATACAAAGCAGTTCCTAGCTCTTGGGACGTAGGATTGAGAAAGGATCTTATGAACATGCTAATTAATCTGGTCTTAAAACTTTTCTATGCAAACTTGTTTTCCTCAATTAAGAGACTTAAACATAAGATACAATGACAATTCTTACCCCACACCCCTTACTCTTTGAACCTTAGGTTGCTGCAATTCATAAGTTGAGGCTGGAGTACTGCCACAAAATCCTCACTTCAGCTACCAAACACGATTTCTACACATGTGAAGAGCATGGTAAATGTTTATGAAACTACAAAGCTGAAAAAGTCAAGAATGTAGTGGCCACCTCAAGCATACTAGTTCTTTATACTCCTTTTTCCCTACTGGTTATCATTAGATATGTAACTAATGTATGCATGACACTAGTGACCAATTAAGTAAGTTTTTAGTTTTTTAGTGACTGGTTGGAATTCAGTTCTTGTATACTCAATGGGGGATGTAAATGTTATTAGTGATGAACATGAATAACAATAGTGATTACTTAACTGAGTTGTGTCCTTTTTACTCATAGCTCATAGTGCTTTCCTTTCAAATGATCAATTTATATGTCAGTAGGAATCGATTGCCATGACATTAGTGATCACCATATTTATGCAAATACACCAAAATAAAACCATCCAACTATACTTTGATATATATGTTTCAAGATCAACCCACGTGTTTATGTTAATTAATATAAATAGATCTAGTCATCACCAAACATAGTTGTAATGATTACTATAATTACTTCTATTTATCACTAACTATGTTTGTAATAGACATGTATTATGATCTACAAACACATTCCCTAGGGGGCAACATAATTACATCAATTGATCACCAAAAACAATGCAAATGATCACTTAAACAACACCTATTGGTCACCAACTAGGAGGATGATATCAGTAATTGTAATTGAGGATATGTTGATCACTATAAATAGAACTAGCGATTGGCAATTTACTTTTAATAATCACTAAAACTACAACTATTAATCACTAATCAATATCATTTATAAAAACATAGATTATGATTTTTCATGAGATTGTACCCTGAATACATTAAAATAAAAGCTCATGCAACTATACTTCAGGATATGTTTTATGAAAAACAAACATATTTATGCTAATCACAAAAAATAGATGTAGGGATCACAAAACAAAGTTCTAATGGTCACCAAAACCAATACTATTGATCACTAACTCAGTTTATAAGTCAAGCCATATTATGATCAATAAACATGTTCTTAAGGGGCAACATAATTTTGTAAATTGATCACATAAAAATCAACGCTAATCATCACTAAACTAACACCTATTGATCACCAGCTAGGATTGAGGATATGTTCATGGCAATAAACAAATCTAGTGATTACTAAACATAGTTCTAATGATCCCCATAACTACACCTATTGATCACCAAATGATACCATTTAATGGAAACATATGTTATGATTTTTGGGTATTAAAATTATTGTTTTGATTGATTTTCTTAAGTCTTAATAAGCATTCATATAAGAGAAAAAGATATATGTTCATTCTCTTCATTATTAAATGTTGATTTTCTTAAAATATTGAATTTCATTTTTAATTAGTAAATGTTCTCTGGTTAAACTCTAAAACGTCACTTTCTTTTATAAAATTCACACATGCATTTTCTTTAGTCTAAATATTTCATCTTTTAACTCCTCACCATAAAAAAAAAAATTCGCAATTAAGTTTTTAAAAGCCGCATTTCCTAATTTGTATCCTTATCCCAAGATAAGACAACTTTAGTTATGATAGCAACCTAACTCTACTGATGTAAGCGCCCAAATGCAAAAAAAGGAAACTAAAAAAAATGGTTAAATGACTGTTTAAAGTTTAAAATGCATGCTAGAGACTCTTTGTTTTCTCGCGTACCTCTTGCTCCACGATTGTCTCTCTCTCTCTTTTACACACACACACACACACACCCACACACACAATCTCTCTCTCTCTCTCTCTTTCTCTCTCTCTTTCTCTTTCTCTTACACATAGTTTGAATCTTAGATCTCATCAGCATTCATCTACTCGTTCAACTTCTCATAACATTTTCTGCATTTTGAAGGCGAGATTCTTGACTTTTGTGTTGATATTGCTCTACTTCTTAAGTTTTAATATAGTCATTTTGTTTTTTTGGTTATTTATCTTCAATTTTTATACTATATTTGTTAGTTTGAACATTTTCATTTGAAATCTGCTATGAGTTCTACTTATAAAAGCTTGTACTGTGCTTTTGCACTAAAAAAATGTCATTTTGCTTGGTCGAAATGTACCATGTGCTAATCTTTTACTTACAAACTGCCTTTTCTAATTTTAAATTTATTTTGTCAGCTAATATTGTACAATTTGATGAAGTTTAGTGATATAGTGTGGTTTCAAAGGAGTTATGTTGCTTAATCTTTCGATTTGACATGCATTTGCTTTTTATCTAGGGATTGTACTGAGAATAATGGCAATAAAGAAAGTTCAAGAAACAAGCTAGGGAAATGGAGAAGAATCACCTTCCAAGAGGTAAAAAATATATTGCAATCGTTAAGTCAAAGTTTTTCATATTACATGTGCTGATCAGTAGTGTGATAGTGTAGTTTATGATCAGTAGTGAGATCATTACTGATCATTAGGCATAGTATTAGTGATCATTTTGCATATCAGTTTTTCTGTTAATTATTGTAGTACTTTCTTTTAAAAAAATTCAAATTCTAAACACCTTAAATATTTCCTACAAATATTTCCTTTAAATAGGTAAAAAAAATGTATAAAACCCCCAAGGAATAGTTTTTGATATTGCATGTCTAGTTTGTGATTGTTAAAAAGGCAATTAGTGATCGTTAGATATAATATTAGTGATCATTTAGGATATGTGTTTATCTAGTGAGCAACTAGAGAATACTATTTTAACCAAATCATTTTTTGAAACTGCTTAATTATTTCCTTCAAATTTTTTTCCTCATTCCTTTATTATGTAGGGTTTCTGTAACTATGATTAGTAATTAATTATTATGTCATTAGTGATGAGTAGATATGTATTCTTTAATGCTGCATATCTAGTTTGTGATTACTAAAAAAGGTAGTTAGTGATTGTTAGATTCTGTTAACCAGATCATTTTCTGAAACTACTTAAGTGTTTCCTTCAAATTTCTCCCTCATTCCTTTATTATGTAGTGTTTGTGTAATTGGTGATTACTGATCAACTATTATGTGATTAGTGATTAGCAACTATGTAGTCTTAGATTCAATTATTTATCATCCTTTTAATCATTATTTTTTAACAAAAATGATGTCTGTATTCCTCATTGCCAACAATCTAATGGTTGCGTACTTTGTGATGTATATGCATTTGGTTAGTGATTCACTAATATATGATTAGTGATCATTAGAATTTGCATTAGTGATCCATTGTTTCTAGTTAGTTCATTATGGGAAAATTCTTGGTTAACAATGGATTTTTGAACATTTCAGATAATTATTTTTGTTTGATCCCTACTGTGGATACATTCTTAATTCAATTTTTTTTTTTTTGTACCATTCCCAGTATTTTTGTTTTTCTAGTTGGTGGTCAATAGAGTTGTAGTTAGTGATCATTTAAAATATGATTAGTGATCTCCGAAAATGTTCAAAAAGATGCTCAATCCCAAGATGGGGGTGCTTTCGTACTAGCAAAAACAGCCAACTCAGCAGAGTACAGCAAGAGCGGCCTTTAAAATCTAAAGAGAAGGCCAGAAATGAAAAGAGAACATAGTAGAAGGCATTCATTATGAGGATGCGTACGCGTTGATTTTCATCAATGGTGACACAGCTTAACGAAGCCCAAATTATGCCAGTCGATCAAGGGGATTTGCTTCCTTCTTGAAGAATGATCTAAAGTAAATACTAGGGAAGTTTTCCAAATGGCTGGCACTGAGCTCTGAATCCTATGATGTCTGCTTCAGGCTCCCTGATGAGCAGAAGTTTCGAGTGACAGCATTTGATGTGTACCTGACCTTGGGTGTGCCTATTGGGGGAAAACCAAATTGTTAGAATTAATAGTTCACTCTACGTGGATGAAGGAATGGACATTAATCACAACACCCCAGAACTTACTAGCATGTCAGATTTCATGTCGGCTAAAAAAGACTGGGTGAGAGCTTCAAGAAAATTTTCATCGTATATTTGGTGAATTGCTTCTTCAATTGATCAAACAACCACTACTGTAGCAAGTCTTTCTTGAAAAAATGTGAAGGATGTAAACCAAATCGCATTTTTAGACTGGTGCCAATTCATATTGGACAAGCTGATTAGTAGTGTGAGGCATTATAAAGAGAGTAAGGCAGCAAAATAGGTGCATTTTGAGGGTAGACTGTTATTCTTGATGGTGAGTTCTCCTACTCAACAAGTAATCCCTTTATAAAATAGATGATCAATAAGTTGTGCATTAGCGATCAACAATTAACCTACTAGTGATTAATAAGTTGTGCATTAGTGATCAACAGTTCATATGTTTGTAAGTTACCTAAATACTTACAATAATTAGATATTTTTAATCTTCCTATATTTTCATATGCTTTACATGGACACAGTTGCCTTCATTAAGGGAACTATAAAGAGAAAATTCACTACAATGTCTATATGGACTAATGAGGACATCAAGAAAAGGATAAAAAATAAAAACTGGAGCAATGTTTTTAGGAGAGGTGTTGTTGAACCTAAATTAAATGTTCTATAGCCAACATACGCTAAGTAGCACCCTATTGAAGACAACAGGAGGTCTGAAATTGAGGCGGTAAACAAAACATATTCAACTTTATTATAACATGTGTGACACACATTAGTTAGATCAGTGTTTAGTTTTATTCGCAACACTTGAATTAGTGATCATTTGGATTAGTGATCAATCTTATTCCCAACACTTAGAATGTAATTCTTCTATGTGTGGTGATTGGTAGATGTGTTTCTACTGATCAATGGAAGTAACATTGTTGATCAATAGTTGTGTAGTTAATGATCACTAGAAATAACATTAGTAATGACTTAATTCAATCTTTGCTTTGTTCCTCAATTGCTTAGAATTTAGTTTTTGTGTGGATACCTAATGCATGCAGACTGCATTAGTGATCGTTGGAACAACATTAGTCCACAATCTGACCTATGTGATCAGCAGTCATGTGATAATTGATCATTATGAATAACATTAGTGATCACTTAAATTCATGTTTCCTTTTTTCCCTCTTTTGATGACATTCAGTGCCTTTTATGCATAGGGATTAATAAAGATGTTATTCCTCATGAATTGGCATATTATTAGTGATCTTTTCAGCAAAGTTTGTTTTTTTATGTGGCAATTGTTGAGTGATCAATACATACAACATTGGTGATCAATATTCATGTGATTAGTGATGAATATAGATAAGATTAATGATAGCTTAACTTCATGTAAGCTTTGTTCCCTTATTGCTTTCAAGTCAGCTCTTGTGTGGTATTGATCAATAGTGATGTTATTAGTGATCAAAATGTATAAGTTAAAGTGAGTAGTTAAGTAATTGTTTAGTGTTCAAATTTTATAATTCAGTGTTTGTCTTTTAATTGAGAAACAATGATGTGAATAGTGATCAAATGGCATAGTGTAACTAATAAACCAGATAAATGTTTACTTTTTACCCCTCATTGCTTAAAGTTTAATATGGGAACATATTTGTTTTTTTAAAATATAGAAAGGCATTGTAGAGATGGTCGTTAGCAAAGGGATGGTTGCATCAGCATTGGATTTCCTAAAACCACTACAGACTCAACTTGAAACTGCTGAAGCCAAAACAAGATAGAAGTTGAGGTAATAAATATCACCCTTATGCCCGATCCTTGGAGTTCAATCCTTGTGTGTAAACGGCGATCAGTATATTTCCTACCAGTGATCAACAGATATGTTATTAGTGATCAATACTCATGTGATCAATAGACATAACGATTAATGATCACCTAATTTAACTTGAATTTTTGTCTTTGTGTAGATTGTCTAATAAGTAATTAGCAATCATGTTTTTGGTGATCATTATCAATAATATAAGTGATCACTTAAATTAATGTTTGCCTATTTTAGTTTTGGGTTTAGATTCAATGCTTTTGTGAAGAGTGATCATTAGAGATGTTACTTTTGATCTGTTGGTATAAGATTGATGATCAGTTTACTTAATGTTTGATTTTTTTTTTTTTTTCAACATTACTTCTAATTCAATACTTTGTGGGTGGTGCTCAATACTGAAGCTATTAGTGATTAATACATAAGATGATGGAGCACTTAACTTATTGTTTAGTTTTCTCTTCATTAGTTTACAATTTGATGATTATTTAGTGAGTGATCAATAGTTACGTGATCACTGATTAATTAACATATATAATTTTTTTTTTAAAATGTAGAAGGACATTGACAGGACAGTTTCTGATACAAAGTAATTAGGGTTGGCTTACAGAAATTTTATCATCGTCAAGGACTCCATGTGCAACAAGTACGGGGAGAATGAAGATCTTCGTTATATACAAGACAAAGCAAGGGCGATGTTCACTTCTTTCTGTGATGATCTTATCGAACATAACGAATCCTAAAAAGAGAGAAGTGTGCAAGGAGTGTCTTCAATCAGCAAAGCTCAAAATTTTAACATTGTTGTTATGAAGGAGGCAGCTGCAGAGCTTCACATTGCTTATATGGAGTTTGCAAAGGTTCAATCGAAGCAACAATCAAACAACGATGACAGCAAGCCATCATTCAGCCCTACACTCGGACTTGGTCAACTAAAGAGTGAGGCTCTAATACTGGTGACCACGTCCATGGAAAATGTCAGCGTCAGTGTTGAAAGTAAAGAGCACTGTGAGGATGTACTGCTGGATCAAGCAAAGTAACAATCGAAGAAGGACGACAGCATGCCTTCATTTAGTCTAAGACTGGGGCTAAGTTAACTAGACAATCAAACTCTAGTTCTTACAAGCACGTCCGTGCTTGATCTGAACATTGTTTGGGAAAGGACAATCATAATAAGGATGATGGTGATGGTGTCCCATTGAGATTCTCCTTGAAGGACACTATTCAGGTGAACCGTGACTTAAGCATTAAAAAATCACCTAAGAACTAGTCCAAAACAGAGGAGAAGCTTGCTCTTCAAAAGTTTAAGGTGAGGAAGATAACCATTTAGATAAAAAAAAAATCTACTGCGTAGCAAAGCAGTGGCTCAAAAGTACCATCTCCTCACGCTACCAAACAACCACCACAATAGAGCAAGAAAGCACATGCATTGAAGCCTCAGGGTAAGCAATCTCAAGGCAAAAAACCTATGAGCACACAACCAGCCAAAGATGAAGGTGGCCAACAGACTAAGCACGTTATGAATGATGAAGGTGCTAAACAAAAAGCTAAACCTACTGATGCAAGCCAGCTAGTCCACCAACAGAAACAAGCAGTGAAATCATAGGAGCTTGTAAAATAGAGTGGTGGTGAGAGTGCAAAGTTGTCCGACAAAGTTAAGCCTATTGTACAGAGCAGTAATGGTAAAAAAGACTATGAGTTTATCGATTGGTAAACAGGCAGTTGAGCAAAAATCAACCAATAGCAGCAAGCACACAATGCCACCAAACATGAAGCCTGAACATGAAGCAAGTAAAGGGTTTCAGGCTAAAAACAATTATAAGAAAGATGTGGTTGCTACCATAACTCCTACAAAGGTAGAGGAAATAGCGCCATCTGCGAGATGAGGAAGCAGCAGCTCATAACGCTTCCCCTAGCTTACTGCTCCCTATATGTCGTCCGGCTAACAAAGTTAGATGACAAACTATCTGAAGATGAGGTGCTCATCTCAGAGTATGTTTTTGGCACTGTTGAAGATGTGGATGAGAGGTAATATCTCTAGTCAATCCTTAAATGATAAGTGATGCATTTGGCAAATCAATGTATTAGATGGTTAATGATCAAAAGGTGTTTGCTTGGGATCAATAGTTATGTGATAGGTGATCAATATGTTATTACTTGTGTAATTATTAATTTTTCCCTCATGTCTTATAATTCAGTGTTTGGATAATGAGTGATCAGTAGGCATGTGATTTATGATTAACTATTGTGTGGTTAGTGATTGATATGTGATTAGTTGTGTAAATGTCTACTTTCTTCTCTCATGACTTATAATTCAGTCCTTGAATGATAAGTGATGCATTGGCAAGTCAGTATATATCTAGTTAATGATCAATAAGTATGTGGTTGGTGATCAATACGTATGTGGTTGGTGATCACTTGTTATTTCATTAGAGATGAACATGTAATTACTTTGTGTACATGTTTACTTCTTCCCTCATGGATTAAAATTTAATGCTTAGATGATAAGTGATGCATTGGCAAGTCGGCATAGTGTTTAGTTAGTGATCAATAGGTATGTCGTTTGTGATCAAGTCATTTGTGAATGGTGATCAATGGTTATGTGGTTCGAGATCAATAGTTTTTTTATTGGTAATCAATGGTTATGTGGTTCGTGATCAACAGTTATGTAATCGGTGATCCATATGTGATTGCTTGCGTAAATGTTATGTTTTTATATTCCTGATAAATGTGCAATGATTTTTTCATTTTCTAGTGAACCTTTGTTTGACAGTTGCGATAAGGAGGCAACCAAATTTGTTATGTCTACTCTGAAGCCAGGACAAGAAGTAGAGATAAATGCAATCAACATATAAGCTTCCATATTCAATGATTTGAAGAGAAAAAGGGATTTTGCTACTTCGAGCAGAATGTTCCTGATAAGTGATCAAAGTGTAAGTCCATCATAGTGAATTTGGCAGTCAATAATGAATAAATTAGTGATCAGAAATAAAACATTGAGTTATTTAAATTATGTACTTTAATAAATATCTCACCAAGTACTATCTTCAGCAGTAAACTTCATTGCAAAAATATTCGTTATTTTTCTTTGATGCAATACTTCTTTGGCAAAAAAATGTTAAAAGTAAAAATATTCGGTTCATTAAAAACTTTAGCAACACTCTGCCCCCATGACTGAAGTGACTAAGGGTTCATCCTTCAAATGGACCCCTAAGACCCACTCTTCCTTTGAGGAGGTCAAAGCCAAGCTTACACAAGCCTTGGTGCTAGCTCCATCATGCTTTGATAAAGTTTTTGAGATTGAGTCTGATGCTTCTGGGTTGGTATTATGGCAATCTTACACAAGAAGGAAGGCCCCATGCCTTCTTTAGTAAGAAATTATGTGATTTAAGAAGGAAATCCTCCACTTATGATAAGGAATTCTACGCGATTGTGCGGAGTTCAGAGCATTGGAGCCGTTACCTAATGTGTTAGAATGTATAAAGTTTTGATGATAACAAATCCAAGTGTTGTTGTTGTTGCTCCAAACAGGCTTTCCAAACAGGACCTTACTGCTGTTCTCAATGTATTAAAACTGCTTGACTAATGGTTTATCAAGAACAGGTACTCAAGTCAGCAATGTAAGAACACCTGTGAGGAACAGGTTCTGTGAGGTGTTTTGAAGCATATCCTGAGAAGTGTTTGAAACATAAGATATGTGCAGCTGTGACAAACAGGTTCCGTGCGGTGTTTGAAGCATATTCTGTGAAGTGTTTGCAGCAAAGTCGTTCTACAAGATGACTAGTGGTTACAACAAGATGTCTTGATTTGATTTGGTTTTATATTTTTAGACTCTTGTTAATATGCCAATTAGAAAGTTTTAATTTACCACTCACTGGAAACGGTTTTGCTTTTCGGAAAATATTTCGGATCACCCTTCAGAACAACCCTGGAAACAGGGCGATCAGGGTGTTTCCAGAATAAGCTGCGAAAAACTACTTTGCACGATTTTTATCTTTTGGATTTTGAGCAGCTTCTTCAAAGATTTGCAAGAAAGATTTTTTTATGGAGTATTTTATTCTTTACCCTAAAAAACGGTTATCAAAAATCTTAAGGGATTTGCAAAATCTTTTTGAATAAAAAGAATATCCAATTTTTGGTAAGTGGATAAGGTAGTTGAGAAAAACATGGGCTAGCTGCTAAAGAACACCGCCTTATGCACGCGGTTCAGGAAGTGTTTTTCAGCTCATGTCACCTTACCCCTTATAGCTAAAGGATTCTATTTTCTCTAGGATTTTAGTTTCCAAAAATTTCAGAAATAGTTTTTCCATCCCTTGTGGGTAAAGGATTCTATATTCTCCAGATTTTTTAGTTTCTAAAAATTTGATGAATTGTGTTCCAAGCACTATAAAAGACGGCTTCTTACAATCTTGGACACATCGGTTTTCAAAGAGAAAAAATCTGAGTTCATGAGCTAAAACGTTTGAAAAGAAAACCGAGCCTTGTGAGTGAATTAATTGAGCTTTCAAAGTTGGCATACTAGGACTTCATTGTACCCTATATTAGCTTAGTTGAGAAGCATTGTAATAGGGTGTTTTTTCTTTACATTCTTCTTTCACAAGAGTGAGTAGAGTGTGTGTCCAAATCAAGGGGATTTTGGACGTGGGGTAACTTGTCTTAGGGAAGACAGGTTACGTGTGTTACAAGTTGTAACAAGGTGTGTTACTATTGTAACGTGATTAGCCCGTTTAGTGAAGTGTTTAAATCCTACACGAGGTAGGTCGTGGTTTTTAACCTCAGTTGGGCTAGAGGTGTTTTCCACATAAAAATCCTGTGTCCATTATTTCCGCATTCAACTTTGTTGGATTTTTGCTTCTGCTTATCTCAGAAACAACCTGTGCGAACAGGGTCTAAGACTGTTTGTCAGCAACTTGCGAAAATCGGACACCACAATTCACCCCCCTCTTGTGGTTGTGTACTCTCTAATTCAACAAGTGGTATCAGAGCAGGTTCTCCTTTGAAAAGCTAACACCTTTGAGAGATCCTTGAAGATGAGTACTCCACAAGGCATGCTTGAAGGTCAATCCATAACTCGTCCACCATACTTTAATGGCCAACACTATAGTTGGTGGAAGAATAGGATGGAAAACTACATCCAAGCCGAGGACTATGAGTTGTGGATGCTCATCAAGCATGGACCACTCATCCCTAAGAAAACAACTGAAGATGGAAAGTCAATCCCCAAGGAGCCTAAGGAGTTCAATGCTGAAGATTACAAGATGATGGAGAAGAATGCCAAGGCCAAGAAACTCCTGTATTTTGGCCTAGGTCCTGATGAATATACTCGCATATCTGAATGTGAGTCGGCCAAAGAAATCTGGGATGCTTTGCAAGTAGCTCACGAAGGGCCCAATCAAGTAAAGCAATCCCGGATTGAATTGCTTATGAGAAAGTATGAGCTGTTCGAGATGGGTGATCGGGAAAGTGTGATGGACATGTACACTCGCTTCACTCACATAACGAATGAGTTGAAATCCTTGGGAAAATCCTTCACCACTGAAGAATTGGTAAGGAAGATCCTAAGAATTTTACCTCATTCTTGGGAAGCAAAAGTAACGGCCATCCAAGAAGCTAAGGACATGAACAAGATCACCCTAGATGAGCTGATTGGAAACCTCCAAACATATGAACTTAGGAAATATTCTCAACAGAAAGATGAGACAAAGAGAGAACGAGGTCTTGCACTAAAGGCCTTAGAAGATGATTCTGATTCTGAGGAGGAGGAGATTGCCATGATGACTCAAAAATTTAAGAAGTTCTTCAAGAAAGTCAAAGAAAACATCAAAAGGAAGGACTTCGGCAAAGCCAGGAACACCCCTCGGAAATAATTCACTGGGTGTTTCAAGTGTGGTAAGCTGGACCACATTGTGAGAAACTGCCCACTGCACAAGGAAGAACAAGAACCCGAACACCCTAGAAAACAGGGGAGGAAACAGGGTGTAAGCAGCTCAGCGAAAAGGTTCTCAAAAGCTATGCTCGCGGCCTGGGGAGATTCAAGTGAGGATGAGGAAGGGTCTGAAGCTGGGGAAGCTGATGTAGCACTCATGGCAAGGAGTGACACTGATTCAGATGATGGGTCAACGGATAGTCTGACTCAACTCAAGAATAAGGTACGTGGTCTAAATAAATCAACTCTTGAGAAATTAGTGTACAATATAATGGATATATGTGCTGAATTAAAAGGGGATGTTCGAGATTTAGAACTTGAAAATGAAACCCTTAAATTAGAAAAGCTTGAAGTTGACAAAGAGACTCTTGCCTTGCATGAAAACATCAATGTGCTTAAAGAAACTCTACTCATGAAAGAAGAGACTTGTTCCACTAAACTGACTGAGCTAGAAAAAGAATCTCTTGACTTAAAAGGTAAGGTCGAGTCTTTGCTGGAAGAAAACAGAAACTTGCTTGAAAAAATAAAACACTTAGAATCGGACCTTGCCACAAACAAGCTCTGGAACAGGTCCTCAAGGGCGTTGGAATGGTTAAACACTCATCATAGTCAAAATAGAAGAGGACTAGGTTTTGTGCCTAAGATGACCTACCCAGTGAATAACAAATATGTGGGATTACCTGAAAATATTGTTTGTTTTCATTGTGGTAAAACGGGGCATTATCGATATGCTTGTCCTATAAGAAAGTATGCCATTAAAAAGAACTCAGTGCATGTAAAATAAATGTGGGTTAGGAAAGATGAGATTTACACGTCTAAAGGAATGGGACCCAAGTAGATCTGGGTTCCCAAAACTAACCCTTGATTTGTTTTGCAGGCTGAAGTGAGAGAGAACAACCCAGCAAACAACCCAGCAAACAGTGCAGGAAACAGTCTAGGGAACAGGCAGCTGTGGTATGTTGACAGTGGGTGTTCGAGGCATATGACTAGTGAAAAATCCAATTTTCTCTCACTTACAGTATCAGAAGGAGGGAGTGTGGCATTTGGAAACGGAAAATCTGGGACAATTGTCGGTATAGGTAAGATAGGTGAGTTACTCTCCCATTCAATTGACAATGTTTATTTTGTGGATGGTTTAAAACACAACTTGCTAAGTGTATCCCAACTGTGTGACAAAGACAACCTAGTAGTGTTCTCTCCAACACGTTGCTTGGTTGTAAACATGAACACAGGAGATGTTGTCTTGAGGGGGAAGCGACACAAAAATGTTTATAAAGTGTGTATTTCTACTCTTCCCCAAAATAATTTGACTTGTTTGAGTGCCTTAAAAGATGATGTTATGCTTTGGCACAAAAGACTAGGTCATGCAAGCCACTCTCTTTTGAACAAACTTGTAACCAAAGATTTAGTAGTTGGCTTACCTTCCATCAAATTCAATGATGACAAGGTATGTGATGCATGTGCCAAAGGCAAACAAGTCAAAAATTCATTTAAGTCTAAAAAGTGTATAAGCACTACTCGACCCCTTGAATTAATACATATGGATCTATGTGGTCCAATGAGGATCATGAGCCGAGGTGGCAAGAGGTATGTGTGACTACTCTCATTTCACTTGGACTTTGTTTTTGGCTTCCAAAGATGAAACTTTTAAAAAATTTCTTGCTTTCATTAAAAAGACTGAAAAGAGGGTAGGACATTCTTTGGTATGCATAAGGTCTGACCATGGTACAGAATTTGAAAATTCGAGCTTTATTGACTATTGTAATGAGCATGGTGTTGATCACAATTTTTCAGCTCCAAGAACACCCCAACAGAACGGGGTGGTAGAGCGCAAAAATCGTACTCTAGAGGACATGACTAGAACAATGCTTGTTGCTAGTGGTCTTCCTAGAAATTTTTGGGCTGAAGCTTTAAACACATCATGTTACATTATAAATAGATGCATGATTAGACCTGTTCTTAACAAAACTCCTTATGAGATCCTCAAAGGAAGAAAACCAAATATTTTGCATTTGAGAGTTTTTGGGTGTAAATGTTTTGTGCATAATAATGGAAAGGATGCCTTAGGGAAATTTGATCCAAGGAGTGACGAGGTAATATTCCTCGGTTACTCCTCACATAGTAAGGCATACAAAGTGTTTAATAAGAGAACCTTGTGTGTTGAAGAAAGTGTGCATGCGCTTTTTGATGAAACTAACTCTCTAAGTGAGAATGATGCACAGGAGGAAGACCTCGAACTAGCTCTTGTTAAAAAAGACATGCTGCTTCAAGATGAACCAGGTAAGGATTAACCTGAGAGATCAAGGCCTGAAGCTGTTCTTCAGGAAGGTAGGCAGAGTGTGAACCAAACAGGGGGAAACAGGGTGGAACCCTGTTCGGGACAACATCAGCCAAACCCTTCTGAGATAATATTAGGAACAGGCTCCCAAACAGGCTTGGGAACAGGACCTGAACTTGTTTCGCCAAGTATTCCAGCTAGGATGGAGAGCATATCTGTGAACCCACTTTCACCACGATCATGGAAATACCAAAGTTCACATCCTCTTGATCAAATTTTGTCTGATATTAATGCAGGAGTTCAAACTAGATCTAGGCTTAAAAATTTCTGTGCTTTCTATGCTTTTCTCTCAAAAATTGAGCCTAAGAATATTAATGAAGCTCTTGCAGATTCAGATTGGGTCACAGCCATGCAAGAAGAACTCCATCAGTTCGAAAGAAACAAGGTATGGCACCTTGTGCCACGGCCAGAGGATAGAACAATCATTGGAACCAAGTGGGTGTTCCGTAACAAGCTAGATGAGTGCGGAACAGTCACTAGGAACAAGGCCCGGCTGGTGATTCAAGGTTACAACCAAGAAAAGGGAGTGATCTCAATGAATTTTTGTGCCACTGAAAATCAAATTGCTGATATATTCACAAAGGCATTGAGTAGAGAACAATTTGAAAGGAATAGACTCGAACTAGGCTTAATTAGAACAATCTGACCAACCTATTCTCTCTCCCTGTTTGCAAAATTTAAAAGTGACGGGTACAACATGTTAAATTTTTGTTTGCAATCAACTTGTGTGCTATGTTTAGCATATGTGAGGTTTGCAACTTGCTGACACTCGTTGAGGTCTAACGAGATTGCCCTTATTGTCCAATGTTACCGAGCAAGTAACCTCAAGAACAAGCATCAGAAACAGGTACGCCTCTTGTTTGTCAAATGTGTGCAACAAATTGAAAACTGCTAATCTCTTCCCGAGGCGTGCGCAATAAATGCTAAAGTCCGTTGCAAAAACGGGCAAAATCTTTTAAAGATTTCGCACGTCTCTCTCTCCCTTTAAAGCTCTTGCTCAATCTCTCACCTCCACCGAAACTCTCTTGCTTTGAAACTCTGTTCAAGAAACCCTAATCTCTCTCCTTCCTCTGAAAAATGGCGTTCCCCATTAGCTTCGAGAGCTCCTCGACCTTGACCCAGGGCAACCAGACACAGGGCACAGCCTTGCAAACAGCCACAGCCCTGTTTGCACCTACATAATTTCTGACGGCCCTCATGGAAGGTAAAAATACTGAACCTCCTCGACCCATTGCCTATAAACCTTTTGGGTTTTTGAAAAGTATCGACCTTAGAACAGTGAATTTGAAATTGGAAGACATCCCGTACAAATTTGGGTGGGAATTGATTTTGTTTGGTGAAACGGGCGCATGTCAACCCCAAGAACTTGTTGGGGCATCTGAAAGAGAAATTGGGGCTTTAGATGAACTCTTTTTGTTGGACCATGGGTTAGATGACATCAATTCGTTTGGGCTGTTTCCTGAGCAGGAAACAGGGTCAGAAACAGGGCCTGAAGTTTTTAGGGATGACATAGGGGAGGATTTGTCAAAAGAAGAAAGGAGAAGTAGTGGTCAAATGGAGGAGTCTCCTGTTAAGCCTGCACAAGCCACACCGGTAACACAAACCGGTGAGAAACGCATAAGGTACAAAATTGTGGCTAGGCGTGCTAGAGTACCAAGAACACGATCACCATCAAGGCCTAAAAGCGGCCAGACTGAAGCGCCCTCAAAAAGTGAACCCCCTGTCAAACCAAAACCACAAATCCCCTCTTCGGCCAAACCCACAAACAGACCCACAAGAAAATCAGCCCGAATAGCTTTTCACTCCACTCCTCGTCCTGCCAAACAGTCAGCCCCTGTTATTGAGGAGATTGATTCCTCCTCTGAGCCTTCATCAGATAGCGACACTGAGAACACTACCTTCAAACAGGGCACGCCCGTGTTCTCAGAGTCCTCAGAGGATAAGCCTCTTCCTATACCAAAACCATCACCCCTCAAAACTCCCAAGAGAAAAGCCTCCCTCAAACATGCCTCCACCCAAGACCCTCCTACTGAGCCCCAACCTAAACGAGCCAAGAAATCTACCCCGTCTGCAATCTCAGCCAAACTGACCCAATTGATTCAGAGACGGGTTGTCAGGGGCAAAATTATAAATGTCAAGTATTTTGAGAAACAGGGTCTGGGGGTGTTTCTGCACAAGCTGAGTGCACAGGGGTGGTATGAGTTGTTTACAAACACCCAGTTGGGGTGTTCTGTACATGA
Source organism: Carnegiea gigantea (assembly GCA_029747015.1). Lineage (NCBI taxonomy): Eukaryota > Viridiplantae > Streptophyta > Magnoliopsida > Caryophyllales > Cactaceae > Carnegiea > Carnegiea gigantea. Next base: position 30,868 of record JAKOGI010002095.1, read on the forward strand.
GTTGGCAGAGTTCTATGCCACCTGCACTGTCACCGAAGGAGTGATGACAAGTATTGTTAATGGGAAGCAGCTTCGCTTTGATGCGAAGATATTAGGGGACATTCTGGGGATTCCCTCCACAGGCTTTGATATATATGTGAGGGAAGACAAGACTATTCTAGGGACAGCCAGGCTGCTGGAACTCGCCCAGAAATTTAGCCAGCAACCAAGCCTGCAAACACCCAAGTCTGTGAAGAAAGGGGACATGACATCGCTCCATCAATTGCTATTTTGGTTTATCATCAAGAATGTCATCCCCAGAGGCCAGGGTCGCAATCTTGCTGATGCCATGGATCAGTGTTTGATGGATCTGATGGACACGGAAGTGCAAATTAACCTTCCTGCCATCATGATTCGACATATTGCAAGAATTGCAAACACCACTAGGGAACATGATCTGGGATACGGCTTCTTTATGACTAGTGTGTTTGAGCACTTTGGGGTGACACTGCAGCAGAAGGTGGGCGCTCAGTTCATTGATGAGATCGGGAGTAACACCCTTATGGGGTGCGGGTATGCTTTGATTGAAGGGTCTGCCTCAGAACAGGGGATCAGAACACCCCGTCCTCCTGTTCCTGGCAGTTCCTCAACCAAGCTTGAGGCTGCTTTGGAAGAAAACTCTCGCCTCAGTACTGAGCTTAACGCTGTAAAGGCTGCCCTGGACGAGGAAAAAGCTCTAAATGCAAAACGCCATGCAGATCTCCTCGCCCTTCTCTCTTCACTTTCAGTAAAATTTTCTCCTTCTGCTCCTTGAACACCCCTCATGAGCTATTCCCATCTGTTGTTCTCATAGCCTGTTCTCACTTTTCTTGGTGAATCAGTTTGTACTCTGTTGCACTCTTTTGATGAATGACAGGATATTTTGTTTTTGGACTGGCTTTGCCTTGCTTGCTTTTTGTTGTGAATTGCTTGTGTATGACTAGGATGGCCAATCTCATTACCGTACCAAAACACTTGAGTGTATCACCTGTTGACTTTCCTCCATTACCCAAGTGGTGGTGATAGCAAACATCCTCTGTTTGACTGTTCGCCCCTACTTTTTAATGATGCCAAAAGGGGGAAGATAGGTTAACCAATATTGTTTTAGTTCTGCCATGGACGAGTTAATTTTCTTATAATCTTTTCGATACTAACTACTTCATGTGAATTTGAATAATTGGTACAAATCACTTAAATTGCCCTTGAAAGTCAATATGGTCACTTGGTTTGTCATCATCAAAAAGGGGGAATTTGTTAGAATGTATAAAGTTTTGATGATAACAAATCCAAGTGGTGTTGTTGTTGCTCCAAACAGGCTTTCCAAACAGGACCTTACTGCTGTTCTCAATGTATTAAAACTGCTTGACTAATGGTTTATCAAGAACAGGTACTCAAGTCAGCAATGTAAGAACACCTGTGAGGAACAGGTTCTGTGAGGTGTTTTGAAGCATATCCTGAGAAGTGTTTGAAACATAAGATATGTGCAGCTGTGACAAACAGGTTCCGTGCGGTGTTTGAAGCATATTCTGTGAAGTGTTTGCAGCAAAGTCGTTCTACAAGATGACTAGTGGTTACAACAAGATGTCTTGATTTGATTTGGTTTTATATTTTTAGACTCTTGTTAATATGCCAATTTGAAAGTTTTAATTTACCACTCATTGAAAACGGTTTTGCTTTTCGAAAAATATTTCGGATCACCCTTCAGAACAACCCTGGAAACAGGGCGATCAAGGTGTTTCCAGAATAAGCTGCGAAAAAACTGCTTTGAACGATTTTTATCTTATGGATTTTGAGCAGCTTCTTCAAAGATTTGCAAGAAAGATTTTTTTATGGAGTATTTTATTCTTTACCCTAAAAAACGATTATCAAAAATCTTAAGGGATTTGCAAAATCTTTTTGAATAAAAAGAATATCCAATTTTTGGCAAGTGGATAAGGTAGTTGAGAAAAACATGGGCTAGCTGCTAAAGAACACCGCCTTATGCACGCGGTTCAGGAAGTGTTTTTCAGCTCATGTCACCTTACCCCTTATAGCTAAAGGATTCTATTTTCTCTAGGATTTTAGTTTCCAAAAATTTCAGAAATAGTTTTTCCATCCCTTGTGGGTAAAGGATTCTATATTCTTCAGATTTTTTAGTTTCCAAAAATTTGATGAATTGTGTTCCAAGCACTATAAAAGGCGGCTTCTTACAATCTTGGGCACATCGGTTTTCAAAGAGAAAAAATCTGAGTTCATGAGCTAAAACGTTTGAAAAGAAAACCGAGCCTTGTGAGTGAATTAATTGAGCTTTCAAAGTTGGCATACTAGGACTTCATTGTACCCTATATTAGCTTAGTTGAGAAGCATTGTAATAGGGTGTTTTTTTCTTTACATTCTTCTTTCACAAGAGTGAGTAGAGTGTGTGTCCAAATCAAGGGGATTTTGGACGTGGGGTAACTTGTCTTAGGGAAGACAGGTTACGTGTGTTACAAGTTGTAACAAGGTGTGTTACTATTGTAACGTGATTAGCCCGTTTAGTGAAGTGTTTAAATCCTACACGAGGTAGGTCGTGGTTTTTAACCTCAGTTGGGCTAGAGGTGTTTTCCACGTAAAAATCCTGTGTCCATTATTTCCGCATTCAATTTTGTTGGATTTTTGCTTCTGCTTATCTCAGAAACAACCTGTGCGAACAGGGTCTAAGACTGTTTGTCAGCAACTTGCGAAAATCGGACACCACAATTCACCCCCCTCTTGTGGTTGTGTACTCTCTAATTCAACATAATGGCTAGTGCATTCATAATACATTCTGATCATGAGGCCTTGAAGTACATCAATGGACATCATAAGTTGAACATAAGACATGCTAAATGGGTGGAACATCTTTAGTTATTCTACTTTACAATCAAGCATAAATCTGGAAAGTTGAACCAAGGAGTTAATGCCTTGTCTTAGAGGCACTTGCTATTGTTTCATCTAGATGGCTGCATTCTGGGATTTTAGCATCTTAAGTCCCTCTATGCTGATGATGAAGACTTTGGGAAGCTTTACTCAGCTTGTCCAAAGCACCCCGAAGGTGATTTTCTAATCCAGGAGAAGTACTTATTCAAGGGTGTTCGTTTGTGCATCCCTGAGTGTGGTACTCGCCAATTGTTGATTAGGGAGATCTATGGTAGTTCTCTAGCTGGTGATTATGATGAAAACAAGGCCCTTTCCATGTTAAGGGAACATTATTTTCTGGCCAGGCATGAGTAAGGACGTTCAAGACATCTTGAGAAGGTGTGCTGCTTGTCAAGTGGCTAAGAGTCACTCAATACCTTATGGCTTATAAACACCTTTACCAGTTCCTACCCCTCCTTAAGTTGATGTAAGCTTGGATTTCATCCTTGGATTGCCTAAAACCCAAAGGAATAAAGACTCTATGTTTGTGGTAGTGACAGAATGTCCAAGATGGCACATTTCATATCTTGCAACAAAACTAATGATGCTACTCACATTGTCAAGCTATATTTTAAAGAGATAGATTACATGGTATCCCAAGGTCCATTGTTTCTGATTGTGACACCAAGTTTCTCAGCGATTTTTGGATGACATTGTGGAAGAAAATAGGGACCAAACTCAAGTACAACATCACTTGTCACCCACAAACTGATGCCTAGACCGAGGTCACAAATAGAACTTTTGGGACACTTTTAAAGGGCTGGGATTAATTTCAATGCAAAAGGCATGGGATTTGCTTCTCCCATATGCTGAGTTTGAACCAAGACTATAGGGATTTCTCCCTTAAAGGTGGTCTATGAGATTGATCTCCTAAACCCCCTTGATCTTGTGCCTAGCGCCACGGATAACAAGCCTAATATGGAGGCTAGCAAGAGGGTGGAAGAGATTCAGAAACTCCACAAGCAAGTCAAAGTTAGAATTAAGAAATCAAATACCTCCTACCAACCTCAAGCAAATAAGCATAAAAAAGAGTTGTGTTCCCGCCTAGGGATCTAGTTTAGATTCACTTAAGAAACGAGCGTTTTCCTTCTAAACACAAAAGTAAGCTAATGCCAAGAGCTAATGCCCCCTTAAAGTGCTAGAAAGGGTAAATAACAATGCTTATAAGGTCAATTTACCTGGGGATTATGGCGTTTCAACCACATTCAATGTGGCAGATTTAAGCCCTTATTTGGAGGATGATTATTTATTAAATTGAGGGCAAATTTTCTTCCATAAGGGGAGAATGAAGGAGGTCCATCCATGAAGGATGATTTAGACCCTCAAAACAATCAAGGGAATTCAAGCACAAACACCAAAGTCTAAGGAATGATCCAAACTTTGCTACAATAAAGTTAGGCTTACTCGGGTTTGAATCAATGAAAAAACCCGATTTTGTCCATCTAATCTCTTGAAGGTTCATAAGGCTTAGATGTATTTTTTTGCTTAGGATGCTACCTAACATCCTCGAATAACAAGCCATGAAGAGAAATCCAAGTTAAATCAAGTGCTTTATGGTAATTCTGTACTTACAAGTTAACTATTGCAAATTAGGCTCTAAACCATCCCATTTTGCATTTCTGCTTGGTTTCCTTCTCTAAACCTAACTTGGGCCTCATTTCTTCACTGAGGATGATTATTAATATCCTAATGAAGTCATTCATGCTTTGACATCAAGCTAAACGTAGTGGAAGATAGGCAGCCACGTTGCTCATTTTTAGCGCCAACCTGGGTGTTCTTTGAATTCTATTTTTCACATCTTTTGCCTTGTAAGAGAAGCCTCGGGGACCTCTCTTCTTGCCTACTTGCTAGCTTAAGGAGTGAGCAACACTATCATTGCCAAAATTGCAGCCTTGGACGACAAGCTTGCCACTAGGAATAGAGATTTTGATCTCCTTGGGACGGCCGCAGAGCAACTTGCTTCAGCAGCAATTTTTGTCTCTCTCATGTGCAAGTGGATCACTTAAGAGCTAATGGTCATGATCAATCTTGAGATTGGCCTATAAGCAACTTGATTAGGCTAGAGCCACCAAATATAATTAGCTTAGTTAAGCACACTTTTGTAATCTGGTTAGAATAAGCTAGATTAAAGGTTTGCTAATGATCAAGGAAACCCCTTAGCAACTAGGAAGCATGGGAGCAACTTGTATTTATGCTTGTTTGCTTATTCAATGAAGTCAAATTGTATCTTTGAATGAAAGTAGAGCTTTGCCCCTTGAACAATAAAATACTCAAACTAGCTTATCGTTACTTAAGCAGAGTAAACTGGTGATCTGAAGAGCCTTAATCCTTCCTTTAGTGGTGTTTCTATATCCAATGAAATATTAAGGGCCCTAATCCCATTCTAATCCTCATCTATCTTCTTGTTTCATTCCCGGGTTCCATTAGAATCCATTTCTAGCTTGTATTCGGTTTAGGTTTAGCTTGTATTCCATTAATGAGGCCATTAAGCGTTTCTTAAATACATCAAGGCAAGAGCTAAAATTCATCTAATTTCAGCAACTTGTTGAGCAAAACCCTGCAATGTGGTAGCTAAGTTTTCGTTACTTTAGAGAATGGAAATTTAAAGGCTCATATTCCAAGAGTAGACAAGGCTTCCAAACAAGCCATGAAATGCCTAAGTTCTTGTTTCATAGGGAAAGCTCATAGCAAAGTCAGGGCTAGTGCTAAATTAGAGACAATCATGATGTTAGAGGCTTGGATTGAACTTCAGTGATGGTGAGAGTGGAACTAAGAGTTCAGATGGATTTTGGTATGCATCATAGATGGATCGATGAAGGAGACTAATCTAAATTGGGCTATGTGATGGTCCATGGGAATGAGTGATCTACATTAAGAGAAGCTTTTCTCTCGTTGTTGATTGTCTATTGGTCAAGAAAGCTCAAGTTTTACAGGTTTGACATGCTCTTTTTCATGAGCGCGCTAATCTCATAAATATACATGCAGGTAATTTATAAAGACTTAAATTCTAAGCCCAAGACCATTTTCACAGGTAGGATGTTTGGTCTAAGGTTCTTTATGGTCGTAAGAGAGGGTATGAAAGTAGGTTGAAAGGTTAAAAGGTGCTTTGCAGGATCAATGGTGGTTTATGACGGTAAAAGGATGTGGATGTAGAACAAAAGATGATGGGAGGTGATGGTAGCATGATGCAATAGAAACGTAGTGAGGGAGTGTGGGGAAAATAATATCACATGAACCCCCTTATTTTTTTTCTTTTTTTGTACCCGAATGAGGCCTGGATGGGTGTTTGGGCTAACGATTGGAGAAGATATACCACCTCCTTATGTAACTTGTTCAATTTAAATTTGTGGTAAGGAGGAAGATGCTAGTTGTTTTGAATTTTAAAGTTTTTTATCACCAAGACTCTTAAGCAACCTTTATGTCAAATAAGGTTTGTAATTGAACAAAAGAAAGGCTCTGTATGGGAATCAGGCCAATCATAGTTCTAGAAAGGCATGTGACTTAAGGGATTTTTCTCCCACAAGGATTTACATAGTGAGGTTTAGATACATAAGTGATTAAATTAACTGGAATCATCATGGGGGCTTAAGTTATCCTATATATAAACCCAAATGTGCGTGAGGAAAGAGATGCAGACTTGCTATGGTTTTGGATTCAAAGCAGTCTTTATTTTTCTTTTTCCTTTTTCCTGTCCATTGTTTTTGTTTTTTTCATTTGAGGAGAGAATTCATGTATGTTTGCCCCTGTTGAGGTAGCCTATGTAGTGTGTATTTAACTAATTTGGTCATAGCTTAAGCTCTATTTTGAGTTTCATCCACTACTAGCATGTATTCACATGAAACACCTATTCTTGTTGTCGTTCTCATCTATTCTCTTATCTTTGTTTACTTTTCATAATGATTGTTACGTTTTCATGAATTTTAGCTTCGGTCTTTTTTTAGGGTAACGTCACCAACTATTCATAATAACTTCACCATTTCAATGATTCGGTAAAATGAGAGTTTTCTTAGGAGTGTATTTTTTAAGAAAGATCCATTTTTAATGAATGTTGCAATCTTCGTTTTCTTTTAGTGACAACTTTTACTACTTCAAAACAAGAGTTTGAAACTTTGAATTTTCTCGATATTCGACCAATTCAATTTGCATGAGATTCTCACATAAGAACCATGTAATTTTTTCCAACTAAATGAAAGGCAGTTGCCACATGACCTTTGTCCATGTTTTTTATGGGTCTTTTCATTTGACTTGGACCTCTTTTTTGTGCTGAGAAAATGTCTATTCGATTGATGCTATCATAGCTTAAGTTCTATTGTTACTTAGATTGTTTACCCCTTCTTGACTGCTTATCTTTGATCCTTGCATCATGAACGATGCATTTCAGTTCCACCACCAGGCTAGTTTGACATTGTCTTATAAAAGTTCGAGTTGAAGGGTACAAATAGGCGTACATATGTTAAAAGAGATATTGTGGGTCATGAAAGAAGGCTTGTTTTCCTAGGCAAGCCCTTGCAATCAAACACTTTAGTTTTCAATTTTCAGATTCATGTCTTCTTACTTTTATGCTTTTTGTTTTGCAACTTGGTTTAGTAATAGGATAAAACTAGTTAAAAGGAAAGGGGAAAAGGCTTGTATGCACAAATGTATGGATGGAAAGGAGAATGCACTTTTATTTATATAAAGAAGAGATAAAAACTTACAATAAAAGGAAAATAAAGATAAGGTTGGAGGATACACTAATTTGCATATGAAATGATCATGGCAAGTTAATTCTCTACTTAATATTATTCATATTGCTTATGCCTTCATCCAAAGGTGTTTGAAGTGTGGAATGAGGCTGGTTCCATTCTATTTTTAGGCCTCTTATATGGAGGTAAGCTCATCAAGATTACCATTGAGAGCTCTTAAGATATTAGGACATAAATGATCCCATTATCAATCAAGTTTTGAATAGGGTATTTCAACCTCAAACATATGTTGGTTGAGTAACCTTTTGGCTTGGTGATATATGCAATAGGCATTCTCATCCCAATGATTGGATCCTCTATTCAGTAGTGGGCTTGGTGTAGGGCCAATGGGCTTAATGAAGCCTTGTTAGTTTAATAGTCCAAAAGCTTCTTCCAATTCCATGCCTATGGGGGTATGAACCCTGCTGCGAGTTCTCCTACCTGATGGTATATATGCTTTTGCTTCCTTAGCTTCTAGCCTCATTATCATGATCTCTCATCTGAGGTGTTATATCTCTTTTTATCAGTATTTGCTGTAAGTGGTGAGGCTAGTGATTACTGGACCATCTTCTTATTGTTGTGCGCTACACTGTTGATGATTGCCTTCTTTGACCTAGATCACAAATGGTGATTAGAAAGGGTATATGAAAGTCACATTAATAAACAGATAGTAAATTGGCTCAAGGTTGTGAACTCAACATGGGAAATGATCCTAGCCAAGATTAAGCAATGGAATTTGAGATTAGGGAATAAGGTAAAGAGTACAAATCCAATGTAAAAAAGGTGGTAAAGGAGGCATAGGTTAGAGATCACAAGTAAGTTACATGATCTAGATTTAGTATAAGTCAGGGATGAATGAGGTAGGGATGTAGGGTTAAGGACCAAGGTGAGGTCAAGCAAACCATGGTAATGGTAAAAGCAAAGGGTTGGAAAATGTTAACTTCCATAGGTCTAGTCGTAAGGTAAGGATTCGGTGGTCTAGGTGCCTAGATTAGGGCCCAAAGGTGAAGCATATGATCTTATGCTAAGTGTGCGAGTTAGAAAGAGCGAAGCCTAGGTTAAGAACCAAAGGTGCATCTCTTAGGGTCCTAAGTTCAGATTCATGGGTAAAGTTGGTACAATCCTAGGTTACCTTAAGATAAGGTGAGCTTAACTCTAGAACTGGAGATAAGTATGAGTGATTGATCCTAGGATGGACTATGCATGATGGCACTGATCTTATTTGGCTTAGTGATATGCATGATGGTATGTCCTAAAAGGGCTGGGCTACATGTAAAAAGGATTGTCCTAAGCATTATATCGTACAAAAGTTCTAGTGGATTATGTAGGTCAGGCCACCATACATACAAATCCGCTTATGCAAGCTATATTAAGATGTGGATAAAAGGATTCAAATTATGCCAGGCAAAGTATATGCATGATGGGCCGCTCTAGACTTAAACTGTTTAAAGATGGATTGGTAAAAGGCATGTAAGATACCCTGTAGATGTAAATAGGCTAGCATAAATGTATGGGAATTATGGGCCTAGAGTATAATAGATAATGAAGATTAATGTAACATGGCTAACCTATGTGCCTTCTATGTGTGTGTAGGTGACAGACTAAGGTATGAGACGGATGTAATCTTAAATTGACTATGATAATAGGCTAGCTAGATAGGCTATGATGATAAACTCTTATTTTAGTATATGAATGCATACACTGTGCTAAATGAGCTATTAATGCAAGAGTCTATATCCCAGGGGTCCTAGATAGTCTGCCGTGAATGCAAAGATGACGATGATTATGATTTAGAAGATACAGATAATGTGGTTCTAGATGCATACATGCAAGGTTAAAGGAACCTCAAGACAAACAAAGACTAACCAAGGTAGCCCAATGGTGGATTAAAAAAGTCACAGAGGCCTCCTTCAGCACCCAGCAGCATGATAGGCAGAGCCACTAAGCTGCAGGTGCATTACACCAATATCTCATGGTAAAATTCCTACCTAGCCAGTATAAACTAGCTACCACTATGTTATATCCCTAGACAGTTGATGGGCGTGTGCCTTGGATTGTTTTGGTCAAGCTAGAGGTTTGGGTTGAAAGACATATTAGAATAGGAATCGATTTTTAAAAATGAGTCTTGATTCACAAAAAGGGCACAATAAAGGCACTTAGCATTTGTTCAAGGCAAACATTCACATGGGGTTTTATTATATATCTGTGCCTATAAAGCATGCAGCAAGTCAATGTTTATAATGTCCAATGGGATGGACAAGACTTTTTTATCTTCAAAGTGGTGTTCTTTAAAAAGCTGCACAATGGTTCCCCATTAAGGCAATGTCATGACTGATTGAGAAGGGTTAATGATAGCAAGTAGTTCCACATGATTGGGGGATGCTTTACTAGGGAGTGCTTGATAAAGTTTGACATTCGCCAAGCCTAAGCAAATAATGCGTTAACACCTATATGATACAATTCCTAATCAAAAAATAAACATTTTTAATTCAATTCATTTCTTTCAAGTCTCGCCCTCTTACTTACATATCCCCAGTAGAGGTGCCATTAGTAGTCTCATCGATGGCAATGGTCCACAGGGGTCTACCCAAGGCTCTTTGAGGCCCAAGTAGCTTCTTTCCCTCTATGACCTGCCCCTATTCGAGGAGTTCATTGGGCGGCCTTCTCAAGGTGGTGGTTTCATAGAGCTATATGGTAGAATAGCTTAGAATTTCAATTTTTGGAGTTGCCAACACATTTTAAAGGAAATATTCAAACCCATACTTTTATAAAAAATACTCAATTCCTTGTTTTGACCAAATCCTTAAACCAAAGGGACAACCATTGGGCATTAAATTTAGTTTTCAGGGAGGCAAGGGTTATTTTTCTTATAGACCATTGTTATGAACATCCTAAATGTGGATTATTAGGAATGACTCTATGGTTCATAACCATGAGAGCGAATCCAAGGGTGAAGGTGTGAACTAATGATTTTGTTAGTGAGATAATCAACAACATGATGTTTTTAGTGACGAGGTATTAGCAAGCCATTTTAAAAGATAATTGAAAATACAAGAAAGCGGTAAATTTTGTAATCACTTTATTATGAACATAGTTTTATTGATGTGATAATATAAAATGAACAAATGATAAAGAATCATGGACGATCAAATAGAAACATGAATTTGCTTGAATTAAAGTTAAGCAATAAACAAACTATTTATTTGAATTTATAGCCCCAAGACCTACTATGATCCGAATAATTGGCAAAGCAGTGATCCTTAACTCATTCCTCACAAGCCTTCTAGGCTAGGATGAAGGTTAGTCCAATTAGAGATCTTTTAAAAGTTTTTAGAGAGAAGTTAGGCAAAGTTTTATTAATACAAAGTTAGGGAGAAATTTTGTGTAGAGGAGGTAGAATGCTTTGGGAGAAATAGAACTTCTCCTATATGGAAGCAAGATGTTGGGATTTGTTAAATGAGAGGTGGAATCCTCAATTTATAAAGCAAACAATATGACTTCCAAAAAAGGATCACAATATTTTTATAAGTAAAAATCAAAAAAATTTGAAAATTAAAATCAAAACAATTTGAAAAGTCAATCACAATCAATTTTATTCATAATTGGCAATTAAGTAAGTGGTTCGATGAGAAAGCTATGAAAAACATGTGCCAATTCATGTAGTGGAGCCAATGAAGCATTACTGGTAGGTGGACAGCCTAGCGGTGGTCACTAGGGGCTATACTATGCCACTGGGCTAGTTGGTCAGTGCAAGAGGGTCAACTTGTTTAGGCTATAATTTCTTTATTTGGTATTTAGTTGAAGTAATTCCTTTTTAAATAACAACTTGTTGAATCTATTTCTAATAGATCAAGTTTTATGAATAAGGAGTTAAAGAGTGACTAATTGTCGATTCCCTGCACGTCTCGTTATCTAGCTCATAACTTTTTCATCGCTCATTAGAATTGAGCTTACAATATATCATTGGAAAGTTTTTCTGATGAAGAATCAATGCATTTAAACTCAAGTGTACTTTGAACCTAGTCTAGAACTAAACATAAGGTGCAAATCATGAGGGGAACTATTGGCATGAATATGATCCTAGCGGTAGCTGCTAGTTCTAGGCAGCATTTGTGATCATCTCATCACCTTGCATGTTGGGCCACAACTATGCTTTGACATTTCATGATTAAATGAGTTATTTTGGAGGAGATTAGTGCGAAGTGATGCGACACTCCACTAGTTTTGCTCCTACTATGCCATGCTGTATGTCATGCGTTTAAGCCCTCATCCTTGGAAATTGCACTAAAATTGAGGTTTTGCCTTTTTGAAGTTATTTTCACAATCTATAGGTTTTCCAAAATGCTTTTTGAAACTTTTTAGAAATTTATGCCATCAAGAAATATTTTTATATATGCACTAGTAGCTATTTGGAATCCAAGGATGATATTGCTTCACACTCACTAGGTTAGGTAATTTTCATCACAGAGCAACAATGAATATGACATGGATGATGTTTGGTCCTTACAAGGTTCCTCTTCTAACATATGGAGATGACCCTTTAAGGCTTTATGATAACCCTACTAGAGAAGGCTCTCTATAGACCATGTACACAACCCCTTGAAGCTCTTCCTCCTACGAGGTAACATCTTCCCCCACCTTATAGGTTTCTAACACCATCATTTTCTTTTAGGGTTCATCTTTCAAGTACTGATCTAGGTGGCGTGTATATGCCAGGTCCTTTAAAACTCTATCCTAATTGCTATAATTCTTAGTGTTATAATTATTGTTCCTATGTTTTGTATAGTACTCACATCTATTCTCCTTGTCTCTAAATTTGAGCTTTAGCCTAGCTGATAGGCTTTGGCTTATTCAATGGCATTTTACCCTAAGTTTCCATCAAGATCTTCTTTTTTAGCGTGTAAAAGTTGCTTATGACCTCTGGCCTCAGCTCTTTTTCCCTCTTTTCTTTTTCTTCTCACCCAGCTAATCCCCTTTCTTTGTATTATCCTTTTCCGATAATTTCTCAGTCAATGTCTGCGTGAATATACTTCCTTTTTTAAGGCTTTGAAAAGAGTCTTAGAGAGCTTTCTATTTGTATGCAACTTGAAGTAGGTCTCCTTAAGTCCATTGCTAAAGGCAACTAAGGCTACATAAGGGTTTAGGTCTGCAACTGAGAAGCACTTTTTATTGAACCTCTAGATGAAACTCCTTAAAGGTTGTTTGTCTATCTAAATTATCTTCATGAGAAAAGGGTTGTTTTTCATTGGTCTTCTGCTGCCTATAATGTGGCTTTGCAGTTTTGCTCTTACATCTTTCTATGACATAACGGATGAGGCAGTGAATAGGTGGAAAGCATCTACAGAGAATAGATTGATTAGGGAAAGGCATGAGATACATCAAAGCACGCACTCAAATGTTGCTCTTATAAAGACTAATCTTGTGCGCCTTGACCTTCTCGGGAAGTTTTTTATTGAGAATTTTTTAGTGAAAGGAGATTCTAAATGCAAGAGATTTAGTGGAATTTCATCATGAATATCAATTATATTTTCCTACGATTGAGCTTCATCATAATGACCAATAGGAGCCCTACAGTATACATTAAGGTCTAGAGCTTACCTTATTTATAAGGTGATTTTACTACTCTATTGTTTATGATGTTGAAATAACTCTATTTAAGGTAATGTTGTGCCATTGCTAATTCTACTGACTTTCTACTCTTCTTCCATAAAAATGCTCTATAAGCTCTTGATGCCTTTATAGTCTTCCCTATGGGTTCCTTCTCTCAGAATCAGGCTTATACTCTTCCTCCTCCTCCTCCTCTTAATATACATTAAAGAAGTTGTACTCTAAATTACAGGTTATGGGCCTGAACAGTCCTTCATAAAGGGTCATGCTAGTTAGTAGAGAAGAAAATCATATTGTTGTCTAGCTAAGAAAGCTCTTAACTTCTCTCTAAGTTGGATAATTAATTCATTAAACTTTATTTGTGCTAACTGTGTTAACCGCTGGAAGTCCTGCCGAGATTCCAATACAGTTTGCTGACCCTCATAAAGTGCCTTCCTGGGTTATTCCTTAAGTTCTACCCCATCCAAGGTAGTTCTGGCAGAGCCAACCCTTTCATAGTTGGCTAAGTTAGAGTCCTCCTAATAGGGATCAGTGGATATTGCATCCTTATTTTCTCTTTCATTAGTTTTCTTAGGATGCATCATCTTTGACCCGCGTCCTAATAAACATCACCAGATGTTTCTGTTCAAGATTGCCAAGTTTTAAATAGGACCGCTAGAAAAGTTAAATCCTTGCCCAAGAAAACCAGCAAGGCTCCAAATGGATAGGATGGTAGTTCCTCCTATAAAATAGCCTTTAATGCTAAAGTCAAAATGGAATAAGGGAGTATAGAGTTGGAAACGGAGCTTAATTGCTAAATGAAAAACTGCGTGTTGCCTTACATTTAGTTATGAGGTAACTTGCTCATATAGCGACTACCCCAGTTACCCTAATAGAATCACATGAAGATTCTCTCCTTAATTAGATAGAGTTTGTTTCCAAATTAACTTGCTATATAATTATTGCCCTCTATATGGTTGTACCCTAAAATTTATCCCTTAACTAAGAGATTCTCTAGGATATTTTTCCTCATGCAAACCGTAAATCATAACACCGGTGATAAAGATGGCATTTGGGCAAAGCCTTCTGTTGGGCTTCGATTGTTGGACTCTATCCAAGGCCTAATGGACGTATATCACTCTTTAAATCTTTCTTATTCCATTTCTTTTCAAGAAGTTGAGAGTCAAAATGGTTTCAAATTCCTTTGTACCATGTGTAGAATAGCCTTTCTCACTACATATACTACTTGTCTTATGAGGCGTGAATTTTTCCATATGGATTGGATATCACTTTATATTCCTAATAGGTTAGGAAATTTTACCACTACTACCTATACATGCTTGATGATCTACTTAAAGCCTCCTTGCCATAATGTTCGTTCTCAATGTTTTATATCATAGTGTGTTTTCATTTGTGGGGATTTTGACAATTGGCTTCCAAGCTTCTCCAATAATCTAAAAGTACTTACATCCAATACAATTTTTTATTTGTGCAATACATCATACATTAATTTTTCATCTGAATAAATACTAATCTTTATTCAAAAAATTTCCTTAAAAACCTACACCTTTTCTGTAAAAATAGTCAAATTCCTAAAGGAAAATTTACACAAAAGTTTTGTTCTAAAAGTTACTCAACCTGCTAGTGTTGTTTTCCACTAAAGTAACTTTATGTAGGGCAAGAGTTAACGAGTCAACTGTGGTGGGATTAAAATGTGTGGATCAAATTAATACTTTGTTTTCCCTCATTCTTCTGGGTGAAGAACAAAATTTGTGTCAAGGGAGAACAGTTTCGAATAAATGCTAGGAACTACCTAGAGATAGAAAGGAAAGAGGGAAATTAGAGAAAAGAAATGGAGGTAGTGTGAGTTTGTCATTACAGAGGAGAGGGCCAAAAAGAAGGCTCGTTGAGATATGGGGCTTAGTTGGTGGTGGTGGTGGTTTGCTACAGTTGGCAAAACTTGGTAGCGGGAAACGACGTGCACTCAAAAACAACTAGGGTAAGTGTTGCCATGTGATAATTTTTTTTAAGCAGACACTGATTGTGTTTGGTCAGACAATTTGTTGTTGAGATTCTGCAGTTTGGCTTGTATACGTGAGAATTTAGTGTGAAATGTGGAAATTGTTAGGTAACCATTTGAAAAGTTGACTAAATGTGCAATTAGGGAACGAAGTGTTTGAAGCTGAGGTTAATACGGTTGAAGGGGGTGTAAATGTAGATGTCTAAGCATAGTTGTGATGCTGTTGATATTTGTAACCTTGATTGTTGTTGATTGTTATCCTAGGTTGTGCATAAGTAATAATCGAGATAGGTATGTATGTGTGGTTAGTGAGGGGTTTTGTTTGGGCTAGATGGGTGGTATATGATATTTGAAAATTGGGGAAGTAAATTGGTTTTAGTTTATTTTTGCTCCAAGCCTGTAAATATAAATGCATAAATGAACGACTATATCATGCATGAAAATGAAGGGATAATGCCTGATTTAGGGTTAGCCAAGATAGTATATATACCAAGAAGGGTTAATGTGGACATTAAATCAATTTAGAATGCTATGGAATTTGTTATTATCAATTGTTGATTATATAAAAATAAAGAGTTGTAATTGTATTGTTGTGATATGTTTGAATGATAGGTAATCTTATCTAGTATCTATGCATATTGTTACCCTAGGATGGCTGTTGGTGTAAATGGGGGATTGTCATGAGATGTATGATTGTGTGGTTGTTGTCATCCCTTGTTACTGGAGGCTGGTATCCCTGGTTTGGAAGTAGGTAATTTACTAGTTTGTAGATAAGGTATTGCACATTTTAGAACCTGTCTCTGTAATTTATTAGGTGTTTGGCATTAGAGGTTGATAGAAATTGTTTGTTTTGAGAATAAATGGTTGTTGAGGATAAATATCTAATGATTTAATGATGTTATAAGTATTAAGGATGCTGAGCAGAAGTAAGCAAGATGGGAGGCCCTATAGGAAGAAGTTAGTCAAGCAGCCAGAAAGGAAGGTATCAGAGAAGAAGGTTGAGAGACGGCGACGTAGGAAGGAGAATATCAAATAATAGAGCAATCAACGTATCAAAAGTCATTAGAGAAAAGAGATTTTGGAATAACCAGTGCATAAGGAGAAACATCACACATCAAAGAGAGGCAAATGACATAAAAAGGCTGATGTTAAGGGTGCTAATATGGAGAGTTTAAATGGGGATGAGGATAGAAGTGAGAGTTCATCGTCACTAGAGGATAAGTCAGGTGTGGCTGCGATGTTGTAGGAGGAGTTGAGACTAGACAAAGAGGAAGACTTGAAGAGTAAATCATCAAATTCATAGGGAGGAACTACCAAGGCTACTCTAACAAGAGAATCTAATACACATAGACATCATAATAAAAAGCCTGTAGCCTGCATCTATGCAATTATGAAAGAGGTATGGGTGGGGTACGGTTTGGATAATATCAATGTTATCTTGAGGTTTAGGTGCACATTAGGCACCTTTTAGTGTATTCATGGTTGCACTATTGACTAGTGGCTGACATTATGGGTAACAATTGTCCTAGATGGCCTCGAGGTGTCAACAAATTAGGTGGGGAGGTTGTTGAGGGTGCACATGGCAGAGCGGTAACATAAGTAGTAGGTGGTGAAGGTGGTGAATAGGAAGCAAAAGAGGCCCTACTTCTTCAATAAGTATGTTAATTATATGGCTAGCCTCATGCAGGATTGCAGTGTGTCCTTGTGGTTGTGGTTGTGCTTGGTTTTCAGTGGTTGTCTCTTCGTTCACTATATGGAGTAAACACGAAAATATTAGGACATGTCAACAATGTGAAGGGGTTGAGTAAGTGTGCATGGGAAAAGGCCATATGGTGGGACATCATTCAAATAATTGAGGACATATAGAGGAAGTTGTATAGTGGTCCTTTATCAAAGATTTAGCTCAACGAATTATGTGTGCTCATTCAAGTAATGTGCACAAGTCAAATAAATAAGCTCATAGGTAATATTAGCGTAATATGTAAGACTACCATAGGTTAATGTAGATGACTAGTTATTGTTAACTAATAAATGTTAAAAGATGACTTTGTTGAATATGTAGGTTTGGTTTTATGAACACATGACACTATTTGGTGCTCAAGACCATAAGCAATTTTCAACAATTGCGAGTTGCAGGAAAATAGATCATGGCGGTCATTATGATGCTAAGTCCCTTCTTGCAGAGTTAATCGAGGAACATGTAAGGGGATTAATTTTGCTATTGAGATGTATTGGCAATGTAAATGTTGTTTTTAATATCTCATTACTAGGTTGAATTGTCATAGGTTATACCTGTATTGCATCATTAGGAGAATGAGATTGAGGAACCAATTATTAGGCAGCTCATAACAATGAAAGAGTTCTTCTATTATTTTGATGATGGGGAGGTTTGTTGCATCTGAACCCATTACAATATAATGATATTAGTTTAATGGGTTGTCTTTCCAATGAAATCAAATGAACTTAGTCATTATCTAATATTATTGTCCTTTGTTATCATAGAATGCTTAGTCTGGATAAACACCTCAAGCGTACACGAGATGAAGTAGGTAAAACAAAAGGCCACAAAGTTGGAGTTGAGGTTAAAGCAATATGAGAGTGGGGAGGATGTTACTGCAGACAAACTGGCGAGGAATGGAAATCAAGTCCAGCCTTAACACATGAGAAAGGGCTAGACTTATCTAATAATGTGATTGCAGAAAACAGATCTTCCGGTGAGGAATATAGGAGGATCTGTGAACTGAGGTTTACAGGGAGGTGATGTAGTGCAGACATGTGTACTCAGAATGGACGATGACAAGGAAGAGTTTTGGCCACTTCTTACATGTATGTTAGATGTTAGATCGAAGTACTAGAAGGTGAGGATTGGCATTACAAAACTAGGATTAGACTTTGTTTAATAATCACTTGAGAAAGGATTGTAAATTAAATTGTCTTGTGATAATCATATTCTTAAACTTGGTTGAATTAAGATCCAATGATAATTAGTCACTAGTTTGATCGAGTTAATTCACTCTATTTTGAAAGGATGTTATGAATTCTCTAATGTTATCGACCATTTAATTAATCGGCAAGTTGAAAATTGCTTGTCCAACTAGTCAGATCGGCACATCGTTAGGTGATGGTATCCCTAGATGTTTTTAGTTACTCAAATTAGTCCTTTATTATTTAGCGTTGGTTGGATAAAAACTCAAATCAAATCTTGATTTCACTTAGTAAACTTGTAAAGTGACACTATGCAATTCAATCTAGTCTTTACAGGAACGACCTTGAACTAAACTGCTCTAATTGGCGATCAGTTATTCTTTATTTAAACATATTACATCCTGTGAAAATAACTTACCTATTACTATACATGCTAAACCTCTATGCTGAACCCTTGACCCTACATTGTAAACCCTATACCCTAAATGTTAGACATAAACCCAAAACATTATACATAGACCCTCAGTTATTACCCCAGCAGCCTCAATTATGAACCCTAACCTCATCGCCTATTATAAAGAGAAAAATTTGTAACCTACAAACTGTTGATTATCATATGTAGACCCAGAAGAGCATGTTGCCTTAACCCTAAACCAAGTATTTGGTAAACCCTCAACCCTTTACTTTAAACCATGCATTCCTATTTAAGCCAAACATATTAGTGTAAACCATTATTCATATACCTTCTGACTTAAATCTCGATTTGTTAAGTTCCATATAACAAAAGCCCCGCACCCTCAACCTTATAATCAAACCACTAATCCTACTGTATTGCCTTAAACAGTAAACTATAAACCTTGAACCCTTCCTCATAAACCTTGTCCCTTCTTCATAAACCCTGCCCATCAACAGCAGACGGCAAAGCCTTTACCAAACTGTGAACAACGTACCCCAAATTACGGATCATAGTATCTAACTTGTACACCCTGATATGGACACCAAATGATTTCAACCTTAAAATCCTATACTGTTAACTCGTACACCCAAAACCCTACATATAAACCCTCAATAGTTGACCATGAACACTAAATCCTAAACCCTAATCCCTTAACGCAACCATATATCATTTTTAAAGTATTGTAAATAGTTCACCCTAAATTGTTAGGTGTCAAAATGAACACCAGGCAATCGTTTACTCAAAAGTAATCCCCAAACTATCAATGTTAAACCCTAATCTTTACACTCTACCCTGGTAGAAGAACCTAAACTTTAACCATTGCTATTTTTGGTTTGCATCGAAGACTCAGTGGCTTACCAAATTGGAAACCCTAACATATAATCAAATATCATGTCCCAATTTAAATTGGGAAGCCTAATATTTAATCAAATTTTACATACGTTGCTTAGGTGCACATAGCCAACAATTAAGGTAGAAAATGGCATACCGCAATCCTTCATGCACATGAATCTTGAAAGTTATACCCCATCATGTGGATGACCTTAACTGTGGACAACACTGTGTCTGTCCCTAGCATAGTATAATGGATATCCCGAGTTATCATTCACATGTACCTAGGTGTGCACTTGTGCTTCATTGTTATCCTAGGTACATGTGAATGACAACTTGGGATATCCATAAGTTATCCTAGATACATGTGAATGATAACTTAGGACATCCATAATACTATACGAGGGATAGAACACAACTTCAATTAACATATACATTACATATATACAGAGCACTACTCAGTACAACTATCACACTATACAGATAAGTACACAAAATATACAATAACCACCATACACCACAACTGTCTAAACAATAATACAAATGCATACTCCTGAATAGAATATACCATGACCTATATAGTGCACTGCCAAGACACAAAAAAGGGTGAACACCTTTTACCACAAAAGGATTGTTATCCTTGTATTGAGCACTTCATCAGCTTGGGTGATATCCACACCCAACAATTCCTGCATAACTACAACATTACTAGGGTAATTAGTAGTGAAGTCATCATAAGGATTCCTGCATGTATTCTTATGGTGGCCAACCTCAAGGCACTTAAAACACATCCTAACTTTCTTCCCTTTCCTTTTGAGATTCCCACTATCATTTTTCTCATCTTTCAGGAGGTCGAGGAATTTTAAGGGGCACAATACGGCGATTATAGTCCTCATCTAGCTCATGAACCCCACCACCTATGTAGTCCTATTGCTGACATTTGCCAAATCATATGTTTCCATGGGGTGGACACTAGCATGCATGTATATTGTTGTCTATATCAGAACCTTATAACAGGGATAAATATAGTCATATACCTATATTTTTTCACTATTAATAATTGACATTAAATAAGGGTAGGGGAGGTCCTGTAGCTGCCACCAATGGCATGTACAAGTTTGATTGCAAAGATTAATAACCAACCTTCTGTTATTGGTCAATTGCATACCATGCTCACCTTTTCTGCTGAAATATTTAAACTTCCATCATACATGATCTTCAACTTCTCCTCTATCCTATCCCCTACACCATTCTTTCATTTCTTCAGCTCTCTTCTCCTCTTGTCCATTTTCAATCCCCTACTCCTAGACAGGACATTGCATCTGTCACGGCATGGAAAGTCACCTCAGTTTACACATCCTACTTCCCCCACCTTTCCTTCTTAAACTTTGATTACACCCACCGTTCTGATTCATTATCTTTCTCCATGCAACTAAGCCAATTTTCAAATTCCTCATCTCGTCCAGTGCCTCAGTGTACTCTGTCCTAGTAGGTGCATAAGCCACCCAATTGAACATTTCCTTCAACATATCCTTCGACGTACTGTGTTTGAACTAAATTATTGTCTGCATCCAATGAAATTGCAGCATCGTCTTCTTACAAGGACCTCATAGGTGAGTGTCATCAATAAATAACATCTTAGGGCAACACAGTATGAAGCGAGTCAACTAAGTCCTAAATATGATAAACGTACGCTTGAATAGACATACGCTTGAAGCTCGATCCATCTAGCTCATAAAGGGCCCTTGAATCTGAGCTTGACCTCAGAGTATATACACATATCCAAGGGAGAAGCTTATAGTGATCCTCCGGTTGACCGTTCACTAAAACCACACATACTCATACGCCTTCCATGCCTGCATATACGACAATGAACCCCAGCTCCAACTCTAACTCCTTTATTATGTTAGTTGGTAAGTAGTTATAAGATTTTTGCACCTTGCCCTTGATCAAGCATCGTAACAACTTTGCTCTTAGCCTTCTTACCCCCTACTGACCCATCTTACATTAGTCCTCCATACTGTGTTTGCGTTCCCCTCTAAATTTAGTCACAACCATTCCATCAAACTGATGTATAATAGCATATTTCCAAATGGTATACCTAAATACGTCTTCAGTACCAAACGTATGATTTTTCTCTTTAATTTTATTCTTTACAGTCAACATCCTCTTAAGATAAGCCTTAGGCATAAGTCCTGATTGAGGCCAAATCACTCCGTCACTAGTTTAGTCTATTTCAAAGTCCGAGCTACACTGACTACAATTATCATCGAGTATGTCACTATATTACACATCTATCGCCACTGCCCCCACCGCTGCTGCCACTACCCCTTCACCTGTCGCTTCTTCCTTCACCCAGCGCAGCTGACAAATTCCACACACACACATTATGATATAGAGTAGACATACATTAGTGAAAATGCTAACTATGACCACATAAAATAGCGACTAACACTGCCTCATAATTATATTACATTACCTACCACTACTTCCACTTCTTTTTCCACTATGTCCATCACCTCCTCCCCCAACATGTGTATCATCCTGATCCACACAACCAGTAACTACCCCTCCCTTCATTGAAGCACAACACGGGATGGGATCAGGGTTTCCTTGTAAAGGTGCACGACTCGGCCATTCTTCCCACCCACATGCATAAATGTATAATTGTCATCATCCATGACTTCAACAAACCACATTCTCTTCCAATGGTAGGAATGTCCTATCAAGCTTTATACTAAACCACTACTTTCGGTTTGCCAAACCGTCCCCAACGGCCTCCTCTGCCAACTTCACAACCTCTACCTTATCCATGTTCTCCTCGAACCCCACAGACTTAGTCCTCCCATAAACACATGACATCCTCCATTAAGTCCTTCCTCTATATACCCCCCCAAAGCACACTGTTGGGCAAAAATTTAACAAAATAAATAAAAAATATGCACAACACAACTTTCTGACATACAAAAATGTACATCGGTGTATTTTAAGTACGACCTTATTCAAGAGGATGGACCTCCTTAATTACATCCCCCTTCAAGAGGCCACTTTTTTATTCTGATCCATTCTGTTAACTTTCCTTTCCTTGTTTGATTTTGCGGTAGTAAGACTTTATATAATTTAGAGTAACGTTTAGCATGTTTCTGACATTGAATCACCCATATCTAACACTCGACAGCATCAGACAATGGTCGTATACGCACCTTCTAAAAAGGGTACTATACGTACATATTCTTCATGTGTACGTCAGGGAACGGCCAATTTTATTTAATTTGAAATTTGGATTACATTCACTTTTTGTTATCAACTGCCTACGTACCTCTTTTATAGAGGATCAAACCAGTCATATTTTAATTTAGTTTGGTTTAATTTATATTTTATTTTGATTATGTTAATAACCATAATTTAATTTGATTTTGGTTTTGGATTTTATCTACGTGGACAAAATTAATAAATGCAATTTCAATTTAATTTTGTCATTTGATTTTTGATTTTGGTGGCTAACTTATAAAAATGTTTTAGCCATTTTACAACATTTTTTTAATTCACCAATGTAGCCCTTCTTGGGGTCGATCTATTTATTTTATTTTTAATTTTTTTGACTTCTGATTCTACCCAAGATTTATTTATGGGTTTCCTACATACTCTTGGCAAGATCAAATCGACGTAGATTTTAACACAAAAAATTATTTTTAGGCCTGAACCGAATTGGCGGGAATTTAGCAAGCTTAGATAATTACTTAGCTTGGGTTTGGTCCATTTAATACACTTGAAATTTGAGTAGAATGATTCATACGTTGGTGGAGCTTGGTTTCGATTTATTAAGATCACAGAATATGTGAGTTAAGACCATGAGCTTCGAAATTTGGTCTTTTATGAACAAAGGAGGGACATAAATAAGAAGATTTTTTTTTTACAGTCCATTATGGACTCAGAAATTTGAGGGGGGATAAGTTTAAACATTTTAAAGCTTGGTCTTTTCGTTATTGGAGCAAGTAAGGTGCAATCAACTTGAAATACTTTTGTACTCAACTTTGACTTAAATTTGGCCCTTGTAACATTTAGTTGACACTTTGATCAACTTATGTATCTTTGACCAATAAGTCAAAAGATGATGCTGACCAGATTAAGCCCTAACAGAAAGGTTTCTTTTAATTTTTAAATTAATGCATACAATACCCCCATGTTTGATTTGGCCCCAATACTACATAAATCCAGGGCTCCACTTTTTTTTTAATCACTAAAGAGAAAGAAAGGAAAAGAAATAATGAGGCAACTTGCTTAGAAATAATTCTTCTTGTGATTTATGCCAACTTTCTTCTCTTCCTCTCTTATTTATTTTATTTATTTGGCTTAGGATTCCAATGATTTTTTTTTTTTTTGGTTTGAATTTAGTGGATAAATCATAGCCTCACGGGATTACAAAATCTCCAAAACGGAGTCCTATTCCAGTCATTAACCCTTTAATATGAGGTATCAATTTCACAATCTTGCAAATATCACTCCTTTATTGTATCACTTCACTTCTATCATCTTTTTTATAAGAGCACTACTTCCACTCTTTGGTTTGAAATCCAGCGAAAGGTATGATGAAGCCGCAAAATTATCAATCAAATTATTCTTTGTCCTATCCTCCTTCATCAATTCCTCAGCAATTGGAAAGATTTTTCGAAGCCTACTACTGATATTATTTTCCTTTTAATTCTCCAAAAGCAAAGTGTTGTTTTCACCAAGCAAAATTCCCTTGCCAACTTGAGGTTCTTTTGTCCCTTTTGCCAAGGCTGCATATTCAGAGACTTAAAAAACAAAATCTAATCTTAAGCACTTGAGTGATAGGCCTCTGATCTTTCTCTACATTAGTTATGACTCACGTCCACTCATCCCTCCCTTTAATTCTTTTGTCTTCCTTTGCGATGACAAAGTACATAACATATATCTTTTTTTTTTTATGTTGTCGCTTAAATTGCAATCCAGTAAGATACCAATTGCCTAGTTGTTGCTCTACCCTTATTTTAATTGACTTATTTGGTGGGTTTTTCTTATTTTCTGTAGTATTTCCATGGGATGGAGGTTTGTCTAGAGCCGAGATAGAGAAATATAAAAAACTTGCATGTTTTTATCCTCTATTTTCTTCTCTTAGTATGCAAAGTCTCACTTGGTCACCGGCTCAATAAGACTTTACCGATTATGGCGGTCCGACAGGACTTAGGATCTGGCAGGACCCATGGACTTATGATTCCAACCGAAACCGGGATCTAGCAGGATCTAGGAGTTCCATAGTCCAATAGGAACGGGATCCAGCAAGAATTTTTTGGGCAATGTCAGCAAGGTTAGGACTTTGCATAACACCATTGACGATTTTCCCACCCACTGTAATCTTTTCAATTGTATAATGTGTTATTTTCTTGTACTTGACCATGGGAGAATGCACTTCATAGAGAGGAAAACAAATGGGAGATGGTAATGAGCTTCAATTTATGAGCTCCTTGCCCTTTGTGTTCTACGATCTGAAATTTTCGTCTCTGTTTCTTTCTTTTCTTTGGTGTTCTGTTCTTCCCCGTCTCTCTTTTTTTTTAGCTCTTTATCTTCTTCCTTATGTTCTACCTGCCTTTTGATCTTTTTCTTACCTCCCCCGCCCCAAAAAAAGTCTCATACCTTTACTTGTCTCTCAGCTTTTATAGCATTGAGGCAATAGCCATTGTAAAGAAATGTGGGTAGCTACCCATCTCGACACCTAACAATGATGGAGAAAGTGGGCTGATGCAGTTGCCTTAGTCCACTTCCTTTTTCCATT
This sequence comes from Carnegiea gigantea, assembly GCA_029747015.1. Taxonomy (NCBI): domain Eukaryota; kingdom Viridiplantae; phylum Streptophyta; class Magnoliopsida; order Caryophyllales; family Cactaceae; genus Carnegiea; species Carnegiea gigantea. Next base: position 56,139 of record JAKOGI010002095.1, read on the forward strand.
TTTTAATTTCATTTTCGTTTGGTTTGCAGTTTTCCTGTAACCACCAAGCGCAAGCTTTCTACATGCATGATTTTTATTTGTGCACATTTTACTGGGTGGGATCATCCATTGAATGAACCCCCTCTTTAAATTATTGTCTTGCTTTTTAGTTTGACAATACCATAACATTTAGAGATATTTAAGATAATCAGGAATAGGCAACTGGGGAGTGAGGTCATCCATCTATTTTTTTTTTTACTTAATTTAGTACGATACTTAATAACATATAAAGGGTCTTAATTCAAAAGCCCCAATTTTATTTTGCATGCAGAAAAGTTTGGATCCCTGTTTGTGATAGGCTCTCATTAATTTATAAGTGTTAATTTTAATATATTCATTTCCATCAAAAATTTACGTTTGATAGTTGCCCCCCGTGCATTGTTTTTGTTAAGATATTGATAACATGAATGATGCATGTATTTCATGAAGTCTTTTGGTCCTCATTAATTGATTTTCCCCTTTCTTATTCTTTTTGTGGAAGAGAATTTAACAACCATGGACAGGACTCTTGGCAACAAAAGGGCTCCACTTCAAGACGGCCATGAATGTGGCTTGGGCCTTATTATTGGCGCTTACATTCCTTTCAAAGTGTTAATGTGATCCCTTCCTTCACAATAATATCTATCTTGGTCAAGAAAGTTAGAATCAAGAAGGGGCGCTTCGTTATCGTCGAAATGATGAGAATAACTGCGTAGATGTAAGCAAGGATTACGAGAACTACTTTATTGCCACTATTGCTGAAAATGTCAACACTAAACATCACTGAGAAGAAAGATATCCTGCTGAGGATGAATTCTATCCAGCCTTATATAAGCTCCTTACTGTAAGAAGAAATTGGGGATCAACCTTCCAGTTTTAAGGTTGCTCAATCTTTTTGATAGGAGTAACAGAATGCACCAAACAAGTGCTTATTCTTTTTGAAGAACCTTTGTAACAGGCTAGCATATCTGGTGTCATCCAATTTTCATACCAAGGTGACACAAATGTATGGATGGCCTTTTGTGAACTTTGGGGTCCATTAACCAATACTCTTTATCATGGTGCAGGTAAAATTGGCATTTCACTTTATAACTGAGAGCGAATTGTAGGTTTACCCATTCTTGGACCTCCATATGACGAATTCTTACCTCTGAATAAGGATTTGGTTGACCATAATAAATATCCCGCTATGGTTATTGAGTTGTTGTGTGTTCATGATGAACTTTACAAGTTTCATAAAGTTAAGCATATTTATTACCACCTCTGGTTAGACCATTTCTACCGAGAATACTTAGTCTACTTTGTATACGGGGAATAAACAAACTCTAAGAATAGAAAGTTGGAAACAAGAAAAGGAGCCCCCTTCGCATCTCATGTTAAGAGCGAATGACAGACTTGAATGTCATAACTGAGGGTGAACTTCCTGCTTTTTTAGCCATATGATTGAGTGGCTTTGTCTTACCTCATGGTAAGGAAGTCATAAGGCCAGAAACATTTGTAATGGCTGCATTGATGGCTTTTAGGCAATGAATTTCTTTGGCCATAATGGTGGTTGGCTATATCTGTCACGGCTTAGGAGAAGCAGTAACTTATCCAAACCATCCTAGTAAAGCTAATACATTTTTTCCCAGCCACTATGTAATAAGTTGGTTGGTGGAGTTATTGCCTTATTTATATCATCGTCACTTAGATAGCGACTGTTCTGATGACTTTTCCACTCTTGTTCGCTATGCTGGATTGCCTGGTAGCAAACCTACCTTGCTACAAGTTAGACACATTTTCAGGGATACGAGATATCTCTCTTTCCAAGCTAGCTCGTATCATAGGACTCTTGTAATGGCTGAGATGCAATTGACATCGAGTTACCAGATGAGGATTTTAAATTTCTCTTGCCTATTCGATCCTCTGTACTTCCTATACGTGTTGGAGTCCAATTTCCTTTGAAGCTTTATTATCCCAACTGATTTGCTTGCCAATTTGGATTCAACAAGGGGTTCCGTCTAATCGCTTAAGTTTTATCAAAGCCATTCGACAGCAAAGGAGTGTAATAGATCTTCCACAAGCCCACGCTGATCTCCAAAGATGAGATATCGGGGTTAAGTTCTATGTTCTTCTTTCCTATTATGAAGGGATATGTTCTTAAGATTACTATAGTTAGCGAACCAAAATTAGCACTGCTTATTTAAGTCAGTTAGTCGAAAAGATTCACCAGATTACAACGAATAAAAAAGAGCTTTTAAGGAAATTATTTACATTATTGATCACCTACGCCTTCTCTGTGAGTTTGTTCCTGGAGCTGTTGAAATTGCAGGAGTTATGGGGTAACAGTTGCTCCAAGGAGGAACCTTCTATATCGTCCTTTAAAAAGGAAAAACCAAGGTTTCTGGAGGTAATGAATGGCCACAAAAGAAGAATAATAAAAGGATCTTTAATGATCAATCACCTACTATAGCAAATTCTCATGATCAATTCACCTATTGAGGTAAATTTCAAGAGGGCTGGTTATGACCTCCCTGATCATTTTAATGATACCGACATAAAAGATGGCACATGATTTGAAGCTTTGCCTATCATAGACTTAGACACTTTTACTGAACATGGGACTTTGAATCAATAAGATGCCCCCACAGAAAAAATGGAAGTACCCCTAAATGAAGCACTAGCCTCTTACTACAGTAGAGCACCCTGAAGCAGTAGTGACTACTATCATTCCTATGTATAGCACTTCTGATGACTTGGTTGAACCCACGCCTAATCAAAGCATCCCCACTTCCTTAGCGAGTCTTTTTTGTAACTTAAAAGAAGATTAAGTCTGACAGAGCATTGTTATTTCTAATTATGACTCTATCAGGGACTTGTTAGCTAGCATAGCACGAGTTTCTCAATCCTTGAGTGCACTTTGCTCCATGATTGACATTTGTAAGCTTAATACAATAGAGATTTGTTGGCTTTCCTCCAAGATAGAGGAGATATTTGGCGTAGTTGAGACTACTACAAAGATCAAAGAATTAGTGAATGTTAACCGAGTTAAAGCTTTGTCTGACCAAGATCTCTCTTGTTCCTCTAAAATTGCCCACATTGAATGCCATCTCAATAACTTGTCCTGTAAAGCTTTAAAGCTTAAAGTTAAGGAGCAGGAGATCTGAACGAAAAAGGAGCGGATCTGCAAAATGCAAGAAGATTTGATCATCTAGTAACAAAGTTTAATTGAAGTAGGGTGTAAGCTGAAATCCTCTCTAGAGTTGAAGAAAAGGGAAGCGAAACAAGTAAGAGTGGACTTAGTTGAGGCTGGATTTTCTAAGCTACAGGATTTGTAGAAGGAGAAGCCCCATCTTAAGATTTTAACTAGGTCTGTAATCTCCTTTAATAATGTTTAGATTTGTTTTATTTTGCTTAATTTTTTGCATTTATATCTCCAGCCTCCAGTCCATTTTCATATTGTGCTATTTGTACCATTGTAATAAAAGTAAAATGTCCCTTCCTTTTTCTCTTTTCCTTCCTCCCCTTTTTTCTTTTTCTTTTTCTTTTTTTGGTATCTCCTTATCCCTCTTTTTTCAATAAATAATAATGAAAACCATAATAATCATACAAGGAAGAGTAATTAGTAAATGATTCTCACTATAAACATCACATGATCACTTGATACATCACATGAAGCTAACAATTTTTAGATATAAGGGAAAAGGGAATTTATTTATTTTTGGTTTGTGGGGGGGGGGGTTGAGTCCAGTGTGAAGCTAGATTGCCTACATACACCCTTTTTGAGGGATCAAGCCTACCGTAGTTCAATACAACTCAACTGTCCAGAAACTTTAAGTAAGAATTTCTTTACAAATTTGCCATTGGCACAAGCATATACAATTTTTCCATCACGATTTGAGAGTTTGTGTGCCCCCTTGGGGAAGACCCAGGTCACAACATAGGGACCCTCCCATTTGGACTGAAATTTTTCTTACATCTTTCAATTGATGATAATAGGCCTCCTTATTGTTAAGACCAAATCACCAACCAGCAAATGAGCAAAACATGACTCACTATTAAATGCACCAGCCATTTAAGCCGGGTAAATTTAAAGACTCTGCTGAGCCATTAATCGACACTTATCTAATGCTTCAAGTTCGGCCAATCTGGAGTGTTTTCATTTATATTAGTGAATTGCATGGCAACTCTTAGGGAAGGCAATCGCACTTCCAAGGGCAGCACGACTTCCAAACTAAAAACTAAGTTATAAGGCATACAACCAGTTGTTGTTTGAACTATCGTTCGATAAGCCCATAAAGATTCTAATAATCGTTCATGCCAATCCCTTCTTGATCTAGAGACCATTTTCTTTAAAATCTTGCAGAGCACTTTATTGAATGCCTCAATTTGGCTATTTAACGATGGATTGTAGCTTGATGAGAAGCTCTGTCTAAAATTGTACTTCTCTGCAATATTTATCATCACTTAATTTTTAAAGTAGAGGGTATTATCTAAAATAATTTTGTATGGAACTCCATATATATGAATAAGATAGGTCCTGATGAAATGTGCGATTTGTTTTGCCCTCACTTCTCTTAATGGAATAGCTTCAGCCACTTTGAAAAGTAATCCATGGCTGCCATAATGAATACATATCCACGAGAAGAGGATGGCTTGAAAGGTCCTATGACATGTATGGAACTGCCAAGATAATATGCTTGCATGGAGTAATTATAGTGGCCAATGAATGAATTCACCATGTATTTGACAAACTTGGCATGCTTTAACAAATTTTATCGCATCTTGAAGCATAATTGGCTAATTATAACCCAACATCTTGATTTGATTAGCAGGTTTTAGACCTACGTGATGAGCACTATATACCTAGCATGAACTTCAGTTAGGACATAAATAGCCTTATCCCTTGACAGGCATCTAAATAACACCCCATCAAAAGCCTTTCGGTGTAAGGTGCCATTTTTAAAAGTAAACCTTAGTGCTCCTCGTTTTACATCTACCCTTTTCTTTGGGTTGGTGGGTAAGATGCCATACTACAGATATTCAATAAGAGGTTGTCTCTAATCTGCTACTTCTTCGACCTCAAAAATCGATACCACATTTGTGTCTTCTGTTTCATCAAAACGATCCAAGGCTGAAGCCAACAAATGATGTTCCCTGATTGTTATTTGAATTTTGCTTTCATCAGGGAGTGTCAATGAAGCACCTAACTTTGCTACGGCATCTGCCTTATCATTTTTCGACCTTGGCACATGCTTAACCTCTATCTGAAGAAATTAATTCATAAGACACATTGCTCTTTGGTAAAGAAGTACCAATTTAGCATTTCTTACTTCGTATTAACCATTTTTTGTCAAATAATTAACTGAGAATCACCGAATACTTCAAGCTGGTCAACACACATTTCAAGAGCCAATTCGAGGCTAATGATAAGTGCCTCATGTTCAGCCACATTATTTGAACATTTCTTAAGGAGAGAGAACGAATAAGGGATAAGCCTTCCTAATGGTGTGACAAATCCCTACTCCAACTTCCTGACTCCTTGTTGACCCATTAAAATATAACTATCTGATTTTGTTTCAACAAGCATAACTTCATCATCTGGCAGATCATCAGGTAATTCCTCATTATCTGAACATGAATGTGCTGCTAGAAAATCGGCTATAGCTTATCCCTTTACAGCCTTTTGAGGCATGAATTTGATGCCAAATAGGGCTAAAAGCATTGCCCATTTAGTCAATCTCACTGATAGTATAAGCTTAGCTAATATATATTTCAGCGGATCTGCCTTCAAGATTAAAATGATCTAATGGGAGAGGAGGTAGTGTCGTAACTTTTAAATGGCAATAACTATGGCAAGGTAAATTTTCTCCATGGAGGAGTAATTTATTTCTGCACCTAACATCATTCGGCTGATGTAATATAGGGCATTTTCCTTCCCTTCATCAATATTTTGGGCTAACATAGCCCTAAAGATCCTTCAAGGGCTGCTGTATATAGGATAGGAGTCTTCCTTGTACTGGCGCCATTAGGATAGATGATCTTGTGAGATATTCCTTGATGCTTTCAAAAGTATTTTGACAAGCTTGATCCCAAATAAGGGTGTGTCTTTTTTTAGAAGTCTTGTGAAAGGTTGACATCTTCCTGACAAATTTGAGATGAACCGCCTTGTGTAAGCCAACCTTCCTTGCAAACCTTGCAATTCTCTTAAGTTTCTCAGAAAAGGCATTTGGATTATGGTTTTAACTTTATTGGGGTCAATTTCAATTCCTTATTTTCAAATAACAAAACCAAGGAACTTCCCTGAAGTGACCCCAAATGCGCATTTTAAGGGGTTCATCTTGAGTTGGAGTACACACAACTTTTGAAGACCTGCCTTATGTCATGTGGATGATTTTCTGTATCTTTTGTTTTCATAACCAAATCATCAACATAGCAATCAATAGGTTGTCAAGGAAATCATGAAAAATTATTGTCATGGCCCTCTGTAGGTGGCCCCAACTTTTTTCAAACCACATGGCATTAGAATGTAGCAGTATATGCACTGTGGTATTTGGAAGGCGGTTAAGTCCTCATCTTTGGCGTCCATTTTGATTTGATTGTAACCTGTGAAATCATCCATAAAAGACAAAGCTCCAAACCCTATAGTGGCATCCACGAGGAGCTCAACGATTAGTAGTGGAAATCATCCTTGGGACATGCATTGTTTAAGTTTCTAAAGTCCACACATAACCGAAGTTGACCTTCTTTTTTCGAACAGGGACATTGTTAGCCAACCAAGCTAGGTATTGAACTTCATGAATAAAGTTAGCCTTTATAAGCTTGTCCACCTCAATGTTTATTTAGATTGTCAGCTCAAGACAAAAGCATCATTGAGGCTGCTTGATTGGCTTTATAGCTTCAGAAACAACCAACTTATGAACAGTGACATTTGAATCCAACCACGATATGCTGTGGTATCCCCAAGCAAATACATCTTTGTACTCCCCAAGGGGTTGTTCATACTGTGCCACTTTATCATTCAGCATGGCACTCACGAAAATAGGCTTGGGGTCATCAGTTGTTCCCAAATTTATGTCCGGAGCTCATTAATTTTTGCTTAACCACCGTCTTCCATTTTTGGTGGTGCTCGTTGAACGGACTCGACAGAATCCTAAGAGGAATCTTGCTCTATGGGAGTGAGGTCATTATTTGAGCTTCTAGGTGAATCAGCTTGAATTTGAAGCTCACCACACGTTTCATGGTTAGTCATAACATTCTCCTAATGTTTGGAAGCTTCTTGACAAGAAAGATCAAAATTTTAATCATCTTTCTCATCTTTGATGGGCACAACATTGACTTGTTCTACTTGCTCAACTTCATTGTGGTCATGAATCCAAACAACAGTCCTAAGTTATTTGGCTTTTCTTATTCAGCTTCCACTTTTTATGCTTTCTAACTCAGATATTCTTTTGTTTGGATTCATTGACTTTTCCAAGCCTTTGAAAAACTGAGATTTGAGGTCGGATTTGCTTGTTTTGGGAGAAAATCTCTTGCTTTTGGGGCATGAAAACCATTTCATCTATGGCATAGGTCTTGAGAACTCCTCAATCATGTGATGCTTGAAGATTTTTAGAGGTATCCCCTTGAAATGACTTTTAAGACTCTAGCTTCATTAGAGATGTTTATTTGCTTATTGGCTTCGGTAAAGCTCCTCTTATAGTTCTTATTCTGCCTTCTGTATGATGGTGATGGTCTTCCTGGGTGTGGACCACTTGAAGAAAGCGCTTCTATCAGCGAATTTAAAGAGCCTCCTCTTTAGACCACTTTCTTATTATCGAGTGATGTTCTTATGACCAAGTTTTCTTTGGGCATTGATTGGTAGATTCTTAGGAGGGGAAAAGTATAACTCATGACAAGAGAGTTTACAATTTCCCTCATTAGTGTCAAAACCTTTTGGCCAACCTGTCTCTTGTCCTTAAGTGTGTATTTGAACAACACCTTTGACGACATGGATTGGGGCTCCTTTGCTTCATTGATGTAGCTATTGACAATCCGAATGACCTTCTGAGGCAAAGCAAAAGTCTTGGCCTTTTCTTTCTAGTTTCCCCCATTTAGGTCTAATGGCATGTAGGCGATTCCAAAATCTGCTGACTTATAGGACTTGGTATTTGCGTAATTAATGTCTTCTCTATGAAAAGGATTTGTATCCCCTCGAATTGTCTTGTCCTTCCTATGTTTGTCGATGCATTTTAGACATTGGTGAAGAGTTGAGTCAATAGCCCTACCAGTATAGAGCCAAGGCTGCCTAAGTAAGGCATTACATAAAGTATCGGCATCTATCATATGAAAGAGAGCACCTATGTACAGGTCATCTAGCTCTGCATTTTGCCCTACCTAATTAAATCCTTGTGTTGTGAGCAAAGTCGGAGACAACTGATTTGGTGTTATCCATATCGCTCTCAACACTCTTAACAGTAGAAGGTTGACTACAGAACCGCAATCGAGTAAAATCTGATTTATCCTTATAACCTCGATCGCACCGATAACATATAAAGGCTTATTGTGATTTGCAGGCCCCCAGCAAGTCATTCACAAAGCACACTGGTTTAAAAGGGAGGACAACATCTCATCCACTTCAATAGGGTCGACTTGATCCTTGTAGTCAATGCTGTCCATTAATGCCTGAATAAGTGTAGTCCTTAGTTCCTTTTACATTTGTAAAGCATTGTAGAAATTTGCTTGAGATAGAAGATGACATCATAATGTACGCTCTCTTTATGAGACCCTTGGCAAACTTGAGAAGGGATGGGGAAGGGGAGATCCTTATTAGGATCTTTAGTCAACCCTTTATTCTTAGAGGCACCTTTACTATTTGAGGTTGATGGGAGTGCTTCCTGTTCACGTTTTGCTTTAGCATTCATTGATGATTGTGGTCCTTCTAGTGTCGTTTCTTTCTCCTTCTCTTTTCTTATTGACTTACGCAGTTGGAGTTGACGACCGGATCGAAGAGTTACTTCCTCCATTTCTTGAGTGGCGTTTACAAGTTTAGCGTTCACTACTTCCCACTCATCGACCCATGAAACCATATAACATTGGGTCATTTCTCCTTCCATGGGATCATCGTTTGAAGATTTACTATAGAAGAAACCCTTAGGGATGTAATCACATAAAGTGAAAGGGGTCCTAATTGGTGGCATGTATTATTGTTTGGAAGTTATCTCCAGCTTCTGTTTAGCCTTCAACTTCTTCTTTTTGCTTTTCTTGTTTTTCTTTTGTGGCGGCTTCTGTCCTCGCATTTTGACTCCTGGGGACTGAGAAGCTCACACACCCCTTGTCGAAATGACCTCCTGCTAAGGTAATTTTACCAATCAAAACTGTCATCATCATCATCATCTTCCGATGTCGCCCAAGCCTCTAAACTAGGGTCTAAGTAGATAACGTACAAGGTTGGTGACTATTGCCACATTGTCATCTGTAATGACTGCATGTGGTGGTAATAATACCGTTGGGATCCCTTCGCTAGTTTCTGAGGACAATGGGTAAGCGTCATCTCTCCATTCAACCGTTGAGATTGTATTTAACAATGCACTGGGCCCTTTCGGTGGAGCTCTTTCTATCTTGATTTCTCCCCTCCTGATTATGTCTTCAGCTATGTCTTTAAAGATATAACAGTCCTTTATGGGGTGGTCAATGATCCTATGGTACAGCTAATACTTAGGATCATTTGTCTTGTTAACTTCAGCAAGTCGTTTTGGCTTTGGAAGGTTAATGGCTTTGTAGCCATAAGCTCATCAAATATCCTTAGAACATCGTCATCGTCAAAGGATACTTTTTCTCCTTCCTTTCTTGGAGGGTGAGTCGTTGACCCTCTTCCCTTTGCCTGCCTTTGCCGTTTTTGTACAAATTTTTGTTATTGATCGACTTTGAGTTTGTTTTGACAAAGGTGGCCATCGCCTCTCCCTTCTTGGTTGGCCTTTTGCCTCCTTCCCTCCTAGGTTGTGTACTTTTCTGACCAGCAAGTCGTCTTTTCGCATTGCTTGTCTTAGACACGAGGGCATTAAAGTTTTGAGGCGTATATAGCAATTTGGGGTTCTAAGTTGTTAGCACACATTTGAATAGCTGATTGCTCGCTTAGCTTTTTTGGGCATTGCAAGCTTGGACTCCTCCACCTTATAATGAATTCATCCACACTCTCTTTTGGCATCTATCATATATTGGCAAGGTCTATTATAGAAACCTTTGCTTTGAACTCACAAATGAAGCTAGAAGTGCCCTTTGGAGGTCATCCCAAGTGTGTAGTGATCGAGGTTGAAATTGAGTATATCATATAAAGGCTACCCGTTTAAGGGATTATACAAACTATCTAATTAGTAATGCATTATTTAGGGCTATTTCGCCCCACGCCGAGTAGACATGGGTCAAATGTTCATAAGGTGACCCATTTATTCCATCAAACTTCTCAATGTTTGGCTTCTGGTAACCTTTGGGAAACGGAACTGAGTCTTAGTGACTTAGATATAGGTTCCTACATCCCAACACTGGGGAACTCATGGCTGCTTAGTGTTCCTGGATTCCTTAGGCTATCAACTTCTTGATATCTTACAAAGTGATAACGGTGTTGTTACAATGAAACCAAGGATATTTTTTTTTATTTGCTTATATATATATATATATATATATATATATATATATATTCATATTATTTGGTTAATTTTTAAGTGATATAATCTTGGCCAACCTAGTATAGTTGAGCTCGTAGGTTTTTTTTGGGGTGGTTTTGGTAGAACAGTTGAAGGGTTGTGGTAGAGTGGTCAGGCATTCACAAAGGTTCCTAGAGGTTATGGGTTCGTGGCTTGGTATCCTCATTCTTTTTTTAAATAAATTAGAAAAGGGGGGAATTGATGAGGACCCGTGGATAGTAAGGGGAAGGGAGGAAGGGAGAAAGAAACCCTAGCTTCTTTTTAAAATTTTTCTCTCTCTTCCTCATCTCTCTCTCACCGCCACTCTGTCTCTCTCTTCTCTCTCTCTCTCAACCGGCCACTCTCTTTCTCTCACCGCTACTCTCTTTCCCTCGCACAGCCACTCTCTCTCTCACGGCCACTCTCTCTCTCACCAATTCCGCTTCAAACTCTCCCATTTTACCCCCGCCTTTGTAGCTGATGAGATGCTGAAGATGAACCGTTTCGAAGCCGGGCACAACCCTAATATTGAGGAGAGGATGCCTGTGCGTCAGTACACCTCCTGTGGGGACCTGTATGACACCATGGTAAATGCGGAAATGGCAATGAAAGAAAGGGACAACTATTTCAATGAACAGCATGGAATCAAGAGAAAGGGAGATCAGCGAGAGAACTTCTACCCTCAAGGTCCATATAAGAGGCCTCCCAGGAACCACTATGCCAACAACAATGCACGTGGAGGTCTGCACCCAATAATTAACTTAGGGTGACCTGCAATGCTTGTGGCAAGCCAGAACATTACGTCCGAGAATGCCGCTTAGTTAAGACGTGCTACTGCTGCTAGACTTCAACATTAGATACGAGATTGCCTACATCCCCACCTCCTTCCGGTCAGGGTCATGGGGGACAGCAGCCCCAGCAGCACTACCAGAATAAGGGTGGGCAGGCGGCCAACCCGAATCATCAAGCCTAAGCACCCCAGCAGAACCAGGCTAGACCCCCCAATCAACCACCACATAACACCGGGGGCAGGGTTTATGTTATGCGCAAGGGGGAAGCAGAGGATGCTCCGAACTTGGTGACTGGTACATTCTCTATACAAGCTCAACCAGTAGATATTTTGTTTGATTTGAGTGCTATGCACTCTTTTATTTTTGTTAGACTTGTTCAGACACTAGGGTTAGTTTCAACCCGTAGAACCCCTCAACTGTTCGTGATTCTCCCTGATAGGAAAAATGTGAAGTGTGAGGAGCTATATGAGGACTGTCCTATTCGGATGTATGAGCATGAGTTTCTAGCCGACCTATATAAGCTTGAGTTGAATGACTTTAGTGTCATGGAGATGGACTGGTTAGCGAAATATCAGGCTCAAGTAGATTATCAAAAACAAAACACACCCTAAGGGGCCCCAATAGAGAAAAAGTAGTTCACAAAGGGAAGGTCCCAAAAAGTGGAGTGAAAATGATCACCGCAATGAAAGCCCACAAGATGTTAGAACGAGGATGTGAAGGATTCCTATGTAATGTAGTGGAAACCGAGGCTGCTGAGCCACCCCTCCAAGACATTCTAGTAGTATAAGAATTCCCCGATGTGTTCCCAGAGGAGATCCTGGTATGCCACCCCTTAGGGAAGTAGAATTTTGCATTGATCTAATACCCGAAGCCACCCCCATTTCTAAAGCGCCTTATCACATAGCACCAGTGAAACTTAAGGAGTTAAAGACTCAACATGACGAGTTGTTAGAAAAAGGTTATATCTGGTCCAGTACGTCTTCATAGGGAGCCCCAGTATAGTTTGTGAAAAAGAAGGATGGAACCTTGAGATTGTGTATAGACTATAGGGAAATAAACAATATAAAAGTCAAGAACCATTGCCCTTTTCCTAGTATAGATGACCTCTTTGATCAACTTAGAAATGCGAGAAGCTTCTCTAAGATAGACCTTCGTTTGGGGTATCACCAACTCCGGATCGAAGACATACTCACATACCTAAGACTGATTTCCGTACCAGATATAGGCATTACGAGTTTGTGGTGATGCATTTTGGGCTTACAAATGCCCCAGCGGCATTTGTGGACCTCATGAATAGGGTCTTCAAACCTTACCTGGATCAGTTTGTAGTGGTGTTTATACATGACATACTGATTTATTTAAGGACTCTAGAAGAATATACCCACCATTTGAAGATTGTTCTAAAGGTGCTGAGGAAGAACAAGTTGTATGCCAAGTTGAAAAAGCGTGAGTTTTGGTTAGGTCAAGTGGCATTTTTGGGGCATGTAGTGTCTAATGAGGGAGTGACTGTGGATCCCCAAAAGACAGAGGCCATAACGAAGTGGCCAAGACCTAAGAATCCAACGGAGGTGAGAAGCGTCTTAGGCTTGGCAGGGTCCTACTGCAGGTTTGTTCAAAACTTCTCGAAGATTGCCACTGCCCTCACCAACTTGACAAGGAAGGTTACCAAGTATGAGTGGACAGATCGGTGCGAGGAAGCCTTCCAAGAACTTAAGAAGAAATTGATAAGTGCGCTCATATTGACCTTACCCACCAGTGACAAGGACTTTTGGTGTGCAGTGATGCGTCTAAAAATGGATTAGGGTGCGTGCTGATACAGGATGATCGTGTCATAACTTATGCCTCGCGACAACTAAAGACTCATGAGCAGAACTATCCGACTCATGACTTAGAGCTAGTAGCTGGAGTGTTCGCGCTTAAAATTTAGAGACACTACTTGTATGAGGTGCAATGCAAGATCTTCACTAATCACCAAAGTTTGAAATACTTGTTCTCACAAAAGGCCCTGAACCTGAGGTAGACAAGTTGGTTGGAATTCCTTAAGGACTACGATATAAACTTCTAATATCACCCTGGAAAGGCAAACGTAGCAGCGGATGCATTGAGTTGTAGGTCATAACCCACTCTGAATAGCTTGTTGATTCTACCTTGAGATTTGTGCGAGGATTTTAAGAAATTAGAACTCAACTTAGTGACAAGGTAAACTAGACCTATATTATATACAATGGAGGTAGAGCTTAACCTTGTAGACAAAACTAGAGCCGCCCAGAACACGGACCTGCAGTTAGATAGGATCAAGACAGAGGTATTAGTAGGAAAGGCACCTAGGTTTGTGATTCATGAGGATGGAACGCTAAGGTTCTAGAATCGGGTATGCGTTCTCGCCATAGAGGAACTTAGAAGGAAAATCCTAGATTAAGGGTACAACACCCCACATTCCATTCACCCTGGATAAAACAAGCTATACAAGGACCTCAAACGAACATTTTGGTGGAGAAATATAAAATAATAAGTGGCGGACTATGTAGCGAAATGTCTTATGTGTTAGCAAGTCAAAGCCAAACACCAAAGACCTGCAGGACTCTTGCAACCCTTGGAGATCCCTGAGTGGAAAAGGGATTCGGTCTCCATGGACTTTGTACTAGGATTACCACTTGCTCAAAGGAAGAACAACGTGATATGGGTTATCGTGGATCGACTCACGAAGACGGCTCACTTATTTGCCATGAAACATATGGATATTGGATCAGCTGGTGAGAGCCTATCTGCAGGAGATAGTTCGATTACATGGTGCGCTGAGCCTATAGTGTTAGACCGGGATACAAGGTTCCTATGGGGATTTTGGCAGAAGCTGCAAGAGGCATCCAGGACACTGTTGCGTTTCAGTACGCCCTTTCACCTAGCCATGGATAGACAAACTGAGAGAACCATTCAAACTATGAAGGATACGCTGCGGGCACGCGTTTTAGACTTTAAGCAAGCTTGGGATGAGCAGCTAGCGCTGATCGAATTTTCTTATAACAACAGCTACCATGCCAGCATCGGGATAGCCCCGTACAAAGCACTGTATGGCCGATGGTGGAGGACTCCATTGTGTTGGCAGGAGATTGACGACGCTTTAACGATTGGACTAGAGCAGATAGGCAACTAATCAGAAGGTTAGAATAATCCAAGAGTGGATGAAAGCCGCCTAGAGTCGACAAAAGAGCTATGTTGACCGAAGACACAGACCCTTAGAGTTTGAGGTGGGAGACCAAGTATTCCTACGAGTGTCTCCAACCAAGGGCATCACAAAATTTGGCATGACGGGCAAGCTTAGCCCTAGATATATAGAGCTGTACCCTATGGTTCAACGGGTTGGGGAGGTGGCGTATTGTTTAGAACTGCCACCTGAGCTGCCCAAGGTACACAATGTCTTCCATGTGTTGTAGCTCCGCAAGTACATCCCTTATCCATCGCATGTTATCACGCCGGATCCCATACAACTGAGGGAAGATTTGTCCTGGGAGGAACAACCAGTTCGCATCCTAGACTGACAGGAAAAATAACTTCGTAGGAAGACGGTGCTCTTAGTAAAAGTTCTATGGGTAAATCATGAAATGTCAGAAGCCATATGGGAGCTAGAGTAAGGGATACGAACAAAGTGCCCCTGCTTATTTGAATGAGCAGGTGCGTGCAAAGTTTCGAGGACGAAACTTCCTTTAAGGGGGATAAAATGTGTATATTTTTTTATTTACTTATATAAATTCATATTTATTTGGTTAATTTTTAATTGATATGATCCCGGCCGATCTAGTATGCTTGAGCTTATAGGATTTTTTTTTTTGGTGTGATTTTGGTAGAACAGTTGAATGGTTGTGGTAGAGTGGCCAGGCGTCCACAAATACTCCTAAAGATTGTGGGCTCGAGGCTTGGTATCCTTATTCTTTTTAAAAAAAAAAAATAGAAAGGGGGGAATTGATGAGGAGTCGTAGGGAGTAAGGGGAAGGGGGAAGGGAGAAAGAAACCCTAGCTTCTTTTTAAAATTTTTCCCTTACTCTCTTCCTCCTCTCTCTCACTGCCACTCTCTCTCTCTTCTCTCTCTCTCTCTCTCTCTCTCTCTCTCTCTCTCTCACTACCACTCTCTCTCTCACCGGTTCCACTTCGAAGTCATTCGGATAGGAGTATCAAGTTGGGGAGAAATTTGACTTAAGGTTTTCCTTCGTTGCAAATCATTTCAAGGTAAAGATTCACCCTTTTATTATGGTTGTGTTATTTGATGATTAGGGATAGTGGGTTTTAGGGTGAAGGTGATATATTCATGTTGGGAAAGGATTTCCATTGAGATTATTTGAAAATAAGCTTAAAGGACATAGTATAAACACTATTTTGCTCATCCAATTTTAGGGTCGATTTCATGAATTTACTTAGAATGATAGGATTCTCCAAAAAATAATGAAAAACTTATATAAGGTATATTTAGGTGTCCTGTGGATGGAAAAGTTTAAATTTCTTGAATTGGAGTTAAAATGAGAAAGTTATGACTAAATTACCGAGACTGCGCAAAACTGTCAGTAACTGGGAGAGTTTAAGATAATTGAGAAATTTGAACTAGTTTGCCTTGGATTCTTCCCATCGTTGCAAATAAAAGTTATAGTTCATGACGTAGCCTTTTCATATTGGGCTTAATCATAAAATTTCGACGCCGAAAGTGGAAGTTATGGCCCTGGAAATTTTGGGGAAGAATATGGGACTAATATGGGCAGTGAACTGTGGTAGTGTGTGTGGAGTTTTTTATACTCATAACTTTCTAAAAATTTAATTGATGGTTGAACTTGGTTGTTGGGTGTAAGTAGAGGCTTAGAAAATTATTTTGTTTTAATTGGGTTATAGAGAGTAGGGCTAAGTATTGGATCTAACAGGCCACTGTTGTAGTTAATTGTTTAGGTCGATTTAGTGTTTCGAGCTCAAGCTAGGCGGCACATATTAGCAGGTAACAAGCATGCCCTAACCTCAATATCCCTTGAAAAATGTGACTTGTGAGTATGCTTGAAGGTTGTTTTGAATATGTTTTTTATTGATGTTTGGGGAATTTTCTTTGATGAATGTGAAATGAGATATTTCCTGTGATTTATGTTGAGACATTTTGCTAAATCAGTGAGTGCATGAGCTATTAGGCTAATTGTGCTGCAAAAATAATGTGAAAATGTTTTGTGACCAGAATGGGTCGGGTTGCGATATGTATGTTGGTTAAAGATCAAGGTTAACTACGAATGTGTAAATAACTGGCTGAATGGGTGAGACTGAAAAGTTATGTTCTTGTGTTATTAGAGGTCATTGGCCTTCCCCAGGTCAAGTGCATGTATGTGAGCGGCCACTTGTCTCCTTGTGGATGGACATAGACTAGGTTAGCGGTAACCGTCCATATTGACAGTAGGCTAGGGTATGGTTAAGCGGTAACCGTTCAAGTTGACGGTCGGCCAGGTTATTATAAAGTGGCTGTGCTAAACCTAAGCGCAGGCCATGAGGCTCAAGGGGGTCACTCACCCTTGTGAACCTGAAATTGAATAAATGAAACTTGGAATATTGTATGCTCCTGTGGAGGATGTATAAGTACTTGAACTACTTGTTGTTCCCCACCCCTAAATTGGTTTGAAATGAATTATTGTGCATGTTTTGACTGTTAGGTATGGTTGTTATTGAGTTTATCTTATTTTTGTAAAATATTTTATTTTCAAGTGAAGTGCACAAGCATAGGGTTAAGGACTCGAATTAGGGTAAGGTTGTGATATGAGATTTAGTAGAAATGACTCATTTTCGGTTTAGACTTGTTTTAAAGATTGTATTTCAGTTTGGACTTTGTTATACTGTTGTTAATACTCGAACTGATGTTAAGATTTGAGAATATATTTACATTAATGTCTTGGTTGATACTCAGCCTGGTATTTCCAAGAAGGATATATGACGGTAACACCCCACTTAGGCTTTTCCGCTGCCACGTAGGTTAATATTAGTAACTAAAAATGGATTAGAAATTTGGGGTGTTGCAGTTACTGTCAACCTCTTTAGTTTTTTTCATGCTCTCTGTTTTCAAGCAAGTAGTGAGGTTAGCAATTTCGGCCTCTTTTTCTACAAGCTTTCTTTGTAGCTCTTGGATTTGTTCCTCAAGGCTTGGAGTGCTGGTCACTAAGACCGGTATATTGTCAACCTGATCATCCTTGATAATTTGTCCTTGTGGTATAACAATTGACAACTCCTTTTCTTGGAAAAGAGTTTTGAGATCATAAAAGGTAGGACTTGCAGCCTCATCTTGTTCTTCAGGTTGATCCTTGCCTTGACTATGACTGCAAATTGGAAAGTCATCTCAACATATGTTACTGCTTTGGCCCTTGATCTTGTGATCGGACCACTATAGTCTTGTGATTCAACCCCTTCTAAGGTCAAGTCACTTTGATTCTGTGATCAAGCAGGCAACATCCTCCTGCCTTTTATAGGAACTCCAGCAAGGGTAGCCTCTTTGACCTACAGAGGTCTTAGTACCATAGTAGGGGTGCTCAAGGTTGAAGGTTTGACAAATTTAACCTTCGGAGTTTTAGGTGTTGTTTCCTCCTCTAAATAGGACGTTATCATTTCCTTAGTTATGGAATATTAATGGGGATAGTACCAATAAAAATCTACCTCATAGAGCAAACTTAAGGAGCCTGTTTGACTCCTAAGGTTCCTTCCCCGAATGGGTTATTGGGGTTCTTTGAGGTTGGGGGATGTCTGCTTGGCTCTGCCCCCTTCCTGGTGGATGCAGGAATCCAAACCTGGCTTGGGGCTAAGGTAGGGACCCAAGTTTGCCTCAGCGCTAGGTTAGGAACCCGACCCTGCCTTAGTAGGCCTGTGGCTCGATTTGCTGACTCCTCCCTTATCAGGGTTCGCTTCCAAGTTGGATAGGCTTACGGGAGGGAACTAGCACTGGCTTGAGCGACGCAATTGAGAGGCAAGCTGCGAAGGATGGCCTTTGTTGAGAAGCGCTCCTCAAAGTTGTTTTGGCTAGCTCTAAGGATGGTGACAGTGCCAGCTTAGGTGCGTTAGACTTAGTGCAACGCGGCTCTAAGTTATTGACCGCTTTCCCGGTTAGCGGTATGTCTATCTTAGGGGTGGGACTGCTTGCTCTTTCGAGGCCACGTAGAGGTTCTATTGAATTTGACAATGGAAATTCAAGAAGGATGGATCGTGGCCCTATTGTGAAGACCATCTGAACACTTCTCCTCACCATAAGCATCCTATTTAACCACAATGGTGATGGGAAACTCATTAAAGTTGACGGTTACTTCAGGTGTCGTTCTTCCTGCAGGAAAACCATACACAAAATTCCAAAAGAAAGAAAGAAAAGTAATAAATATTAGTTAACAAAAACAAATTGGAGATGAAAAGGAAAATAAAATTCCACCAGGCATGCTAAAAATTATGTTAGGCAAAAATTTAATAAATTAAATAAAAAATATGCACAACACAACTTTCTCACATACAAAAATGTACATCGATGTATTTTAAGTACGATCCTATTCAAGAGGATGGACCTCCTTAATTACATCCCCCCTTGGGAGGCCACCTTTTGATCCCGTCCCATTGTGCTAACTTTTCTTTCCTTATCTTATTTTTAACTAGTAAGACTTTGTATAATTTAGAGTAACATTTATCATGTTTCTGAGGCTGAATCACCCATATCTAACACTGAACTGCATCAGATAGTGACCATATAGGCACCTTCTATGAAGGATACTATACATATATATTCTTCATGTGCAGGTTAGAGAACGGGCAACTTATAACTTGGAATTTGGGATGCACTCACTTTTTGTTGTCAGCTGCCAATATACCTTTTTTATGGAGGATCAAACTAGTCGTAGTTCTTTTTAATTTAATTTGGTTTAATTTGTGCTTTATTTTGGTTGTGATAATAACCATTATTTAATTGGATTTGGATTTTGGATTTTATCTATGTGGACTAAATTAATAGCCGCAATTTTGATTTAATTTTGTCATTTGATTTTTAATTTTGGTGGCTAACTTATAAAAATTTTACAGCCACTTCACAACATTTTTTTATTCGCCGACGTAGTCCTTCTTGAGGTCAGCCCATTTATTTTATTTTTAATTTTTGACTTGCGATTGCACCCAAATTTATTTATGGGCTTCCCAGTACTCTTTCCAAGAACAATCGACGTAGTTTTTAGCGCAAAAATTATTTTTTGGCTTGTACCAAATTGGGAGGAATTTACTACGCTTAGAGAATTACTCGGGTTGAGTTTGATCCATTTGATAGACTTGAAATTGGAGGGGAATTATTCATGTGTTGGCGGAGCTTGGTTTCGATTTAGTAAGGTCATGTAATATGTGACTTAGTACCATAAGCTTGAAAATTTGGTCTTTTATGAACAAGGGGGGAGATAAATAAGAAGATTTTTTGCAGTCTATTTTATGGACTTGGAAATTTGAGGGGGGGATTAGTTTAAACATTTTAAAGCTTGGTCTTTTCATTTTCAGGGCAAGCAAGGTGCAATCAACTTGAAATCCTTTCACACTCAAGTTTGACTTAAATTTGGCCCTTGTAATAGTAGACTTATGTATCTTTGACCTAAGAAGTCCAAACAGGATGCTGACAATACTAAGCCCTAACATGATAAATGTTTTTTCTATTTTTAACTCAAAGCATGCAATAACCCCCATGTTTGATTTGGCCCAATACTACATAAATCCAAGGCTCCACATTTTATTTTTTTTTTGATTATTAAAGAGAAAGAAAGGGGAAAAAAATAATGGGCAACTTGCTCAGAACTAGTTCTTCTCGTGATTTAAGCCAACTTTCATCTCTTCCCTCTTGTTTATTTTATTTACTTGGCTTATGATTCAAAATTTTTATTTTTTGAATTTAGTGGATAAATCATATCTTCATGAGATTATAAAATCTCCAAAACAAAGTCTTATTCCCAATCATTAACCCTTTATTATTAGGTATCAATTTCACAATATTATAAACATCGCTCCTTCATGTTATCACCTCACTTCTATCATCCTTTTTGATCGGAGCATTACTTCCACTCTTTGTTTCAAAAGGTATGATGAGCTGAAAAATTGTCAATCAAATTATTCTTTGTCCTATTCCCCTTCATCAATTCTTTAGCAATTAGAAAGATTTTAGAAGTCGACTACTGATATTATTTTCCTTTTAATTCTCCAAAAGCAAAGTGTTGTTTTCACCAAGCAAAATTCGCTTGCCAAACTTGAAGTTCTTTTGTCCTTTTTGCCAAGGCTACATACTTAGATGATTAAAAATCAAAATCCAATCTTACGCACTTGAGTGTTAGGCCTCTAATCTTTGTCTCCTTTGAATTTGACTCAAGTCTTAAGAATGCTATTGAGCACATCCCTCCCTTTTAATTCTTTTGTCTCCTTTACGATGACAAAGTGCATTAACATATTTTTTTTTTAAAATTTTGTCGCCTAAATTGCAATCCAGCAAGATAACAATTGCTTCATTGTTGTTCTCCCCTCATTTTAATTGACTTATTTGGTGGGTTTTTCGTTTTTCTACAGTATTTCTATGGGTAATGATGGAAGTTTGTCTAGAGACGAGATAGAGAAATATAAAAACTTGCAAGTTTTTATCCTCTGTTTTCTTCTCTTAGTATGTAAACTCCCACTTGTTCACCGACTCGGCAAGACTTTACTGATTATGGCAGTCTGACAGGACCTGGAATTCGGAAGGACCCTGGACTTCATGATTCCGACTGGAACTGCGATCTGGCAGGATATAGAGTTTCATGGTTCCAATAGGAACAGGATTCAGCAAGATTTTTTTTTAGGCGAAGTCGGCAAGGTTGGAACTTTGCACAACACCAATGACGATTTTCCTGCTCACTGTAATTTTTTGAATTGTATAACGAGTTATTCTCTTGTACTTGACCATGGGAGGATAGACTTCATAGAGACGAAAACAAATGGGAGACGATGATGAGCTTCAATTCATGAGCTCCTTACCCTTCGTGTTCCACAATCTGAAATTTCTGTCTCTATTTCTTTGTTTTCTTTGGTGCTCTATTCTTCTCCGTCTCTCTCTTCTTTTTTTTTTTTTTTTGGGCTCTCTGTCTTCTTCCTTATGTTCTATCTGCCTTTTGTTCTTTTCCGTAATCCTTCCCCCCCACCCCCCCAAAAAATGAAAGCCTCATACCTTTACTTGTATCTTAGCTTTAATAGTACTGAGACGGTAAGCATTACAAAGAAATGGGGGTAGCTTCCCATCTCAACACCTAGCAATGATGGAGAAAGTGCACTGATGCAGTTGCCTTGGTTCACTCTTTTTTTTTTTTTTTTTGGTTTGCGGTTTTCCTGTAATCACCAAGTGCAAGTTTTCTACATGCATGATTCTTATTTGTGCATATTTTATGGGGTGGGATCATCCATTGAATGAATCCCCCTTTAAATTATTGTCTTGCTTTTTAGTTTGACAATAACATAATATTTAGATGTATTTAAGGTAATCAAGAATAGAAAACTGGAGAGTGGGGTCATCTATTCGTTTTTTTTACTTAATTTAGTACTATACTTAATAACATATAAAGGTTCTTAATTCAAAAAGTCCCAGTTTTATTTTACATGCATAAAATTTTGGATCCTTACTTTGTGATAGACTCTCATTAATTCTATAAGTGTTAATTTTGACAAATTCATATCCATCAAAAATTTACATTTAACACACACATAAACAACTATGTCAATACCGGCTAATCCACCTAAATTGCTCTCCATTGGCACCATCAACTAGATTACATCAAAAGCAATGACCAACTTATACAATGGATGTTCAACGACACACTTAAAAAATGTAACCAAATACCACAGAAGTACAATTCAAAATAGATCAGAAATGCTATTTTATCCCAGTCAACTACCATCCTTAACCCGAGTTGTCTTCTAAAATATACATGGTTAACAAAATAATGCATGTAAAAATTAAGACAAAAACCCACCACTGCAAATATTTCAATTTATCAAAGTGTCTCATTATCAAGTCACTCTTACTCAACTACAACTCCCACCAACAAAGCTATTCCCTCTTTGACAATCACTACAGTATAATGGCCACCAAAAAAGTCACTTCTATATTATATTCGTGAATTAATTACCTATAGAAATTCCAAATGTCAAGCACACCCAACACATTAACAAATTAATATAACTATAACTAATTAAGAAACCCTAGCTTCCCTCCACAACAAATTCATAAACTGTAGACAAAATTCCAAAATACAAAATTCCATTATCACAACAATAACATTAGACTAAGCTTTACTTAAGAGTTTCACATATGAGACAAGTATGAACACAGTCTCATCCTGTACAAACCGCCACCAAAATTTCCATATAATCACAAACAAAACTTAAATTTTACTCATCTTAATGGAGTCTTACCACATGCAAGTTGACTAGATTGTTCTCTTGATCCACTCGATTCTCCACAACCCACCGTCTCCTATCTTCCGCCATAATCATGCCATTCACTTCATAATTATAGCTCAAGCTCACGTTGCGCGCACTTCCACTTCAACTTCAGCTACTAGATCGTTGACTTCTTCAGCTGAGCCACCTGACTTCCCATCCTCCTCCTTGCATCCAACATAGCTAGATCACTCCGTAAAGACAAAGAAAACTAAGTTTTTCCCTTGTAATAAACTATTAAGCCCAAACCCTCCTAATTTTCCCTCTAAAACACGCCCATCTCACAATGCTATGTAATGAGGGCTAAAGTAGTAATTAGCACCACACAATTTAGCCCCAGGTCATCGCACTTGTCAGCGTATCCCCCCATAAAATGCCTTGAATGAAAAAGCAACATCTGTGAATTGAGTAACTTTTAGAACGATATATAAATTTGACATTCCTAAAACCTAACTCCAACTTATTGCTGGCTAATATTTGTCCAATATGAATTTCCGAATTTTTCCGACCAGGAAAAAAATCAAGTACGGTCACGAATTTTTTGTCCAAATTTTAAATTCGGACACAATATTTTTCATATTTCTATTATTCAAACCTAATTTTGACCTGAAATTGACATTCTTTGAATTATCTAATCCAAAAATTAGGTATCAAACATTAATTTCTTATTCAAAATTTGATAATATTTGATTTATCTATCATAAATTCGACTTGAGCTTGAATTTTTGACATCAGCGCTCCTACTTCTCCCCTAAAAAAAAAAAAAAAAAGGCTTTTTTTTTAATGAAAAAAGAAAAATCTATTCGCCAAAACCTCCGCTCCGTGCTTCGGACGACAAACTCTCAATCTAGAAGGAACCCTAAGCTGGTAAGCTCATCCGCTTAAAGTCCGGAAGAAATACGCCCGAGGGTAGGCGTTCGGGGGGGATGAGCTACGCCGTCGCTGCCTCGCTCCCTGTCACTCTCAACCCCAACTCTTTTCTCCCTTTTCACAATCCCTCGGTCAGCTCGCTAGCTCAGACCCAGTCGCTGGAGCCCTCAAATCCCTGCTATAAATGGCGCCTGGTGATTGCCTATGAGGGTACCCATTATGCTGGTTTGTAGTCTACCAATATTTTCCTCACTCCATCAAATTAATTTGCTTATATATTATCTTGTTGCATATATAGTCATTTGAATTTGCTGTTATTCTGCTTGGTTTCTCAGTGGTTTGCTTTGTTTTTGAGTGCAATGTTATACCGAGTTAGCAATAGTATAACTATCTCAGGTGTAAAGTGCAAAACAAAGGCTAACGGTGAAAATGAACCAACCTGGGTCACCTGGCTAGCAAGCTTGTTGAGCCCGAAAATAGGGCTTTAACCTTGCTTACCTGAGCTCATCTTTGTGGGTCTCCACGTACGAACGAATTCTTCCCATCTCTTTCAGTAGCTTTTGCTCTTAATGTGAGACACTTGAAATCATTAAAATATTGAGAAAATTAGGGCTAAAATGAGTTTATGTCCTGAGATGAGAAAATTTTCTATCTAAACCATGTCATGCTATTGCATGAGATTGAGGAGTGGTAAGCCTGACAAAGATAAAGGTGCGTGGACCGAGAATGTTATGGTGGCAGTGGGGTTGATGGCAGCAACTTGAGGCTTAGAGCGCCATGGACAAGGGGGGTGATTTAGTGATGAAATAGGTTTCCAACTGTATTGATTGGTAGAATTTGAGTCTATTGCTAGCTGTCTTGGTTGGTATAATCTGGTTTTTGAGGATGCCAGCAGTATTCATTTGCAGAATTTGGTTGAGAGATTGGATAATGGGTCAAGTTTTTGTATGTTATTTTTTCCTTTTTATAGTTTGAATAGGCGTGTTTAAGGTTCGCATGCCTTCCAAATAGGGCCTTTTAAAGATCAGCTGGGCTTATCTGTATGCTAAGCTCAGGCACGAGCCTGCTCTGGCTTTTATTGAGCAAAGATTTTAACACTGTCCAAGAGCTTGCTTGTAAGCTGTTATGAATCAGCTCAGCTCGTTTTCATGCATAGGTCTCAACAAGGAGCTGTTTTTTTGGGTGGGAGGGTATTTTCTGTTTTCTCAGATCATTCGCTTTTTGGAGTGGGAAATTAATTCTCTTCAAAATGATGTTTGAATACCGTCCCAAAGAATCAGATTACAGGGGTTAGTTAGGCAATTGTCAACTCGTTCACCTATCGGTTATTTTGCGTGATTTTGGGCTGAAATTGAAGGTTTAAGAGAATCTTGAACTAGCTTAACTAGTGAAAGAAACAACATTCCTTCACTTCAGTCAAAGGTTGAGGGGTCCAATTGCGCATGCATTGGCCTGGATGTTGCATAGGAAAATAGGCATTTTGAGTTTGGGAAAGACTTAATATAATCTAGCTTAAGAGCCTCCTATGAAGGGACTATGTCATAGCTTTTTCCGTTGGCACTCCAAATTCTGGACGTGCTACTAATGTGTGCATTTATTCAGCCCTTGTATAGGCATCTTTGTACGTAGTAGCTGGAGAATCTATACAGACTACTACGATACCGAACTTTTTGCGAGCTTTCCTTGCAGGCAGATTGCTTTTCTTTGCCTACTGGGCTTGAAAAATGCAGTATAAGCTCATTGATGCGGCAACCTAACTTTCTGACCAACCGTCCAACTTAAAAGGTCCCTCATTGTTGGCATGAAACATGGGGTTCATAACTTTTGCATTTAGATGAATTTTAAAACAGCATCGATCTCTTGCAATTCTTAGCTTTGTTAATCACTTATTTGGCCTTGACACATGTAGAAGTGTCTTCTGATTGTCCTCTATGTGTTGGCACTAGTCATGCCAGAGAATGGTGGGCTGAGCAAAATGTAATGTCCTAAAGGATCATCTTCTTTCTCGGCAATTTTTTTTTTCATTTTCTCTCTGTGTGCGCTTTGTGAAGCTTCTCTTGTTTGATTCAAGAATTTTATTTGTAAGTGCTTTGCTAATAGACAAAGTTAAGCTTGATAGGTTCTTTCAGATAAGTTCAACTTTTCGGGTGCTAAAATTTTTCCTTTCTCGTACAATCACCGAGCGTCAATCCTTTTGAGATATGGTCTGTGGAGATTTACGTACATGTGGCCTTACTTGTGAACAGCAGAGAGGCCGTTTCAAGTTTCACCATTTTGGTAATTTCCAAAAATTACTCTATTTGATGGGGTTAGGTCCAGGAGCTTCAAACGAGCAAATAATTTTATTATACATCTCTGTGCAGATTATTTGATAGAATCATATAATTGCATTATTCTTTGAGTAGATATATGAAATGCTTTACCATTTATATGAACTTTATTAATATGACTTGTATTCTACTCTCTTCGTTTTTTTTTTTTTTAAATGGTTTATGTCCGAGGCAGCTGTAATAATATTTTATAGAGATGAATGCATTTCTCATTTTCTTTTTCATTCTCCAGAGTTCCTGTCCTAAATAAGGTACTATTTCTTTTGGCCATTGCGTCTAGTGACATTGATGCAGAGATAAATATAAAGGAAAAATAAGAAGATATGGGTATATCTTAATATTAGTATATGTGAAGTATTTCATATTTTGTTATCTTTATAGTTTATCCTTTAGCAAGTAGATTATTTTTTAGTTATCTTCTTAGCTAGAAAATAATATCTTTGTGGTCATATTATCTTTTAGTTTCTTTATTGTTTTAGGTCTCTTCTTTATTCAAACTCCATATTACGTATTGGGGAGTTAGAATCGAATGAAATCGAATTGAATTGAGAGAAATATTTGTGAGTATTCTCCTATATTGTGTAGAGTTTCTTGGTGTAGACATTGTTCTCAGAGCATCTACATCAATTTTGGTATTAGAGCTTCTTCGATCCCACCCATAGCCCATTTTCTCTTTGATTCTTGCCTTTGCTTCTCAAAGTGTTCAAACCACCATCGAAACGCGTCGCCTGCCACCACTGACTCCCACCATCGGTCGCCCTCCTCCAATCGACCCTCACCAGACTTCCATCGCTGCGAACCACTGGCACTTGCCGAAACCCTAAAACCCCAAATTCGCAAATCCTGATTGTGACTTGCCAAATTTTCGACCCTAAACCCTAAAATTCACCCCCGATCCATCAAGATTATCTGAAATTGACTCCATTCCTTCACTGCTCCTTCCATTTTGTTCAAACCCCCCCTCAATTGATCCAAATTGCTTCGATTTGGACTGCAATTGACTGCCCCATCCTTTGTGAAACCCTAAATTGTGAACATCTCTTTCGCTAGCAATTGGGAGGCTTTCCTGCCTTTGGCTAACAACAGAATAGGCCGGAATCCTCTTGACTGTGCTGAACCACTACCTTCGGCCCTCTTGTCTCAAGTTCGTTGGTGGCCGGTCTTCATTTCGGTACCCTTGGTTGCTTAGCGTTGCTGGAAGATTTTATCCTCTTAGTGCTGTTTGCTGCCAGACATTTTCTCATCTTCTATGGCTCTTCATCGTCAATGAATGTTCAGGTTTCTAGTTTCTAGGTTCTCTGCCTTGCTGATTTATTGCCATGGTGATGCTCAAACCTATGTGGCTATTGCAGTGAGAACTTTGAAGTCGACTTTTAAATGTTGGTACTCAATTACTGACTTTCCCATCATCTTCAAAAGATCTTATCGGGTTGTTGGATAACGTTGGAAGTCTTTTGTCTTAAGTATACTAGTGCCCTTCAAAATCCATTTATGATGCGCTAGTACCTATGAGGGATTTTTGATATCGAAAGTGCTAACAAATCAATCAGATCTTGATGTTTAGATTTGTCTTGCTTCGTGCCTCTCTGAGCTCATTCGTATTGCAACACCGAATTCCCCATTTCAAGATGGGTTGATGAAGAAAGCCTTTCGATTCATTATGTCATCGGTTCAGTTCCTACTGACAAATCATTCCATAAGAGACTTTGTGTTCTTGAGTCGATGACTGGAGCTGAGTCTTATATGGTGTTGTTAGGTCTGGAATGTGATGCTCTTGTCTTGGACATTTTCCACCATCTTTTAGCATCAATTAGAGATGATCATTCTCCTCTATTGCTTGCACATATAGAGTCTATCTTGGAGCTTCTTATTTTCATACTCTCTTGGAGTCAAGCTATCAGTAATCCCTCATCTACTACTGAGGTTATGAGTAAAAGAGTATTGGAGACATTTGCATCTCGAATTCCACTCCACAAATGATTTCATCTATACATGAAATTATGCACTGCAAGCAGAAGGAAGTTAAAGAAGTTCAAAGTGAGCATTATCTAATAGAATTTATGGAATGTGCTAAATTTAAACGTATTTCCACATATGACGGATGTCGAAAGGCCACATATATATGCAAGCCATTGCCTAATTTTGGGGATTTCAGTTTTGGTATTCAGAACTTAAAGTGTGTGGAGCCGACAACACTAGAAAGTGAGCACATTGATTTATTTATCCCTAATGAACTTTTAGTTGGCAAGAAGCTACATCCGCTTATTAAATTCCTACTTTTCTGGGAGAAGCTGCACAAATAACAGTTTTCTTATATGTGCAATGAAGTAAGTTGGTTCTTGCTTGGCTTTCTTCGTTCCACCCCTACGTAAAGCTCGAGGACAAGTTTTTCCAATTAAGGGAGAATGATGCAGGGTAAAGATAAAAGGGATATAAGATGATATGTGTATCAATATATGTCTTAGTTTGAAAAAGCGCGAGGCGCACTGAGGCGCAAAGGGTCCCGAGGCGTGAGGCGCGAGGCGAAGGCGCGCGCCTCAAGGACGCGAGCCTTTTTTTAGCTAAAAAATGGTTTGAAAGTAGTTTTCATAACTTATTTATGATAATTGAGTAAAATAGTGGCATCAAAGAAGAATTAGATATCAATATAAGTACCAAAAGTATCGCAAATAGTCCACAAGACGGTAATTTAGCATGACAATACTAAAAAGTGAAAACACACACAAAAGAACTTAGTAGAAGTTTAAAAACAAAGAAACAAGCATAGTCATGAAAGAAAAAATAAACAACATATAACATAGTTCTTAAAGCAATCTAAGCTCAACTAGACGTCGTCATCATCATCATCATCATCATCCAACACCACATGCTCGGGATCAACATCATCAAATCCACCAACATAATCATCTCCAATTTCCTCTTCCTTCTCCGCTTGATACTCTGCAACATTCTCATCCTCATCCTCATTTTCATCTTCATCTTCATCCTCATCAACTAATTGAAATCGTCCCCGAGACCAAGAAGATGAGGCAGGAGCCTTTCCTTTATCCTTGTTAGACATAGAGCCTTGCTTAGTGGTGCTTCCTTGAGATGCTCTGCGTTTAGTGTAATAATTAGGCTCATTTGCCCCAGAGGCTCAGGCAACAGCCCATGTCAAATTATCATCCTCAAATACAAGAGTATCATCATCTGAATCGCTATCCATCCTTCCAAGCAACCACTCATTACTTTCATGAATGTCCTTTAAGAGGATGGGATCCATGGAGGTACTCTCTTCACGTCTACACTTCAAAGCACGATTCACTTTGACAAAAACCAAGTCATTTAAGCGAGACTGGGCTAATCGATTTCTCTTTTTGTTATGAAGCTGGTAATGAGAAAATATGTTTCATTAGACTTCATTATTAAATATTAATAAATGTAATGATAAATTATCAAAAAGATTAACGTTTGATTTTTCTAACTTACGTGTTGAAATGCACCTCAATTCCTTTCACACCCGGTTGCACTACAAGTGAGGCTAAGAACACGAATGGCAAACTTCTTCAAATTAGGTGCTTCAGCTCCGTAATTACTCCACTAATCAGCTAGTAGAAAATAAAATTTAGAAGTTATCTTCCATGATAATATTTTAAGGAAAACGAAAGAGAAAAATATGTAGGCAAACTTATCTAATATTCTTACCGGGAGCTAGTGCATTCCTTTGTTTTTTAGCCATGTTCATCCCAAAGAGGCTTTGAGCATTTTTGTACAAGTTTAACTCTTGGAGAATCTTATCTTGGGTTCCCAAATTTGGAACCAATCTTGCTATGCAATCATATAAATCCTGGACAACTTCCCAACAATCTTCAATGCTTGGGTTTGAATAATAAATTTCC
The DNA here is from genome assembly GCA_029747015.1 of Carnegiea gigantea. Taxonomy (NCBI): domain Eukaryota; kingdom Viridiplantae; phylum Streptophyta; class Magnoliopsida; order Caryophyllales; family Cactaceae; genus Carnegiea; species Carnegiea gigantea. The sequence continues at coordinate 86,132 of JAKOGI010002095.1, forward strand.
GGATTTAGAAAATGCCCGGTCGCATGCAAAGGTTGGTGAAGTTGGCATTCCCATCGTGTATCAATAAACTTGAATGCCATTTCATAATTATCCTCTTTATGTCCAAAGCTTTTAGCAGTGGCTTCCTTAACTCTATCCATGGCCTCATAAATATAACCCATTAAAGGCTTATTTTCTCCATCAACAATCCGAAGAACCTTAACAAGAGGACTTATCAACTTAAGAGAATAAAGAACATTCTTCGAATAGCTCTCTTGTAAAATGTAGGATGCCATCTTCTTCCCTTTTGCTTCCTTAGACCATTTGCTATCGTTCCATTCTTGTGATGTTACCATCTTCCTCAAGGCATTTCTTTGCTTGTGAAAAGAAGAAAGAGTGATGAAGGAAGTGGTAAATCTTGTGATAGCTGGTCTATGCAAATTTTTTTGACTCGTGAACCGCCTCATCATGTTAAAAAGAGGAACGGAGTTATGGATGTAAGCATTGATGAGCATGCTCTTCTTTAATGCAATCTTGACTTTTGGAACTTGATTTCTAATATCTTCCAAGATGAGGTCAAGACAATGCGTGGCACATGGAATTCAATATAGATGTGGCTTCTTAGCCATTAGCAACTTCCCTACATAAATTTATTTTAACAAGAATGATGTAAGAAACTAAAAATGTAACAAAAATACTAATTCAAGTCATTCAAAAAGAAGAGAAGAATTCTTACCCGCCTTGACATAATTAGATGCATTGTCGGTCACTACTTGGACCACATTTTCCTCTCCAACTTCCTCCACCAAATCATCAAGAATTTTGAATAGAAGATTTGCACCCGTCACAACATCGGAAACATCCATCGATCTAATAAAGACCGAACCTTTAGGAGAGTTCATAAGAAAGTTACAATGTCTTTTTGAACCGTGGAACCACGCCATCCATCGGATAATATTGAACAACACTTTTGAGCTCATTCTTTCTTGTTCTCTGTCATTGGTTTCTCGGTATCCTCTACTTCTTTCTTGAGGAGAGGAACCCTTGCCTCATACATTGAAGGTGGGTTTAAACCCGGGCCAAATTGACCAATAGACTCACACATGACATGAAAACTATCAAGTGTAAGTAAGTTAAAAAGAATAGCACCATCATAGAAGAATCTAGCAATATCCCTACAAATTTTGTTCCTTAGCTCTTTCCTACACATCTCATTTAAACTCTTTTGCCTTCCTTGATCCCTCCCTTCCTTTCTTGCCTTGACAACATCCGCGGGATTAGGAGTAAAGAACATATCTAATGGACTTTTTGTCTTTGGTCTCTTTGAAGGCATGCTATTACTACCTTTCGACCCACCACTTCTACTTGTGAATTTTCCACCCTTAGGCATCTCAACGCACTCATCATCATCATCTTCTTCATCAAAATAGCTTTGTGGCAAGCGCTTAGACATATCATAAGCTTCTTTAACTCGCCTTTTTAAGGTTCATGTAATCTTGGATTTCGTTCTTAACATGCTCGGGGACCCTTTGACAAGCTAGTGTGTTTCGATGCCCACCAACCAGATGTTGTTTGAGTCGGAGAACACCATCGGTGGTTCTCACTCCGCAAAAATTGCAAAAGAAGTTATTTCTATTTGTTGGATCTTGCTTCCCATACTTCCTTCCGGGGTCTAAAGATTTAGAGGAAGCCGAACCCGAAGTGTTACCGGTTGGGTTTGAATCCTCCATTTAACTCACCGTCTCAACTCTCAAACTAAAATTTCATAGCAATCAAACAAATAGTTAGTGAGGCACTAATCACTAATTGCATTTTACCCCCCAAAAAAACAAGACAATACCACACCCACATACAAACTGCCTGGCAGGGGGCTGACCAAAATCAAATTAGGTTGTTGCTAATTTTTTTTTAAAAAAAACCTAACATTTCTAACACTAAACACCCAAAGGCAGGGCACCTGGCAGTGGGCTGACCAAAATCAAATTAGGTTGTTGGTAATTTAAAAAAGAAAAATCCTAACATTTCTAACACTAAACACCCAAAGCCCAGTGCCTGACTAGTGACAGCCTGCCCAGCAATTTTTTTTTTTTTAAAAAACAAACCCTAACATTTCCCAGCAACACCGAAAGACAGAACAGAGGAGGAGGAGGAAAGCTGCAATGCGAAACAGAGCAGGAAAGCAGACGAAAATGGCTTGAACAGTGACAGACAAAGCCGAAAGAGAGGATGAGAGCTTAAGGGGGAGAGAAAAACGGAAAAAAAAGGAGAAATAGACGTTTGACAGCCATGGCCGGCTGATGACTGTAGCAGAGAAGAAGAAGAGCAGGACGAAGAAGAGAAGAAGAGAAGTGAAGAAGAACACAGGCATGCCCGGATGGGAGCAGATGAGGGCTTCAACTGAGAAGAAGAGAAGAAGAAGAACAGCAGGTTTCGAAGCCTTCGACTGAGAGAAGAAGTCGATCGAAGATGCCAGCCACAGCTAGGTTTCCATTATTCCTTTTCAATTCTCTCTCTTTTTTTTTTTTTTTTTTGAAGGAGACTTTAAGTTCCTCTAGGCGTGCGAGGCACTCGCTTTGCGCCTCGGCGTGAGGCGCCATGAGGCGTACGCCTCACGTGGCATCCGGAATGGGCTTCACGTAGGTGTGGGTGAGGCGCTAGCCTGTGCGCCTCTCGCCTAGGCGCGCCTCACCTGTGCTTTTTTAAACTAAGGTATATGTGAAGTATTTTCATATTTTATTATCTTTGTTTAGAAAGTAGATTATCTTTTAGTTATTTTCTTAGCTAGAAAATAAGTTGTGGTCATGATATTTTTTAATTTCCTTGTTACTTTAAGTCTCTTCTTTATTTAAACTCCCTATTATGTATTGGGGAGGCAGAGTCGAATGAAATCAATTTGAATTGAGAGAAATATTTGTGAGTGTTCTCCTATATTGTGTATGAGTTTCCCGGTGCAAAAATTGTTCTCAAAGCGTCCTACATCACACATCCTGATTGGATGTTACATTATTGTACATACAACTCTCATCCTTTTGTAGGTATCATTGCCCATAAAGAGGCTAATTCGAATAAGCCCATAAAAGATTTGTAAAAACATTTTGGAGCTGAGCGATTTTTAATACAAAAAGAGAGCAAAAAAGGAGCCCCAAAAAAAAAAGAACCTAGCAAGATGTAATAGTAAATAAATATTAGAGATAAGTGTGGTGCCATAAATAAGAGTAAGTTGCATAATAACCAATACATGCATGACCAAAAAAATTACTAGCACATGTAAGCACTGGAAGCACATGATAAGCAATATCCAGAAAGATGCACTAGCAATTCATGGGCCCTCGGGATCCAAGGCAACGGTAAGTAAAGTTTGCAACTCTAATCATAGACCTCCATAGTCTCCTATTGTAAGTAATGTCCTCTGGTCATTCTAAAGTTTTCAAATCGTGTTTAATTATTTCGTTCCAACTCTTCCTAGTTTTACATCGATCTTTTTACGCTCCGGAAGAACAATTTTTTCACATCTCCTCACTGGTATATCTATAACCCTTCTCTTTATATCACCAAACCATCTAGGTCTAGCCTCCCTCATCTTATCCTTTATGTATATCACTCCCACTTTGTCCCTAATCAGTACATATCTAATCATATCTAATCTCGTGTGGTCACATATCCAATAAATCTTCTCTCATCTCTCATCTCTCATCCTCTAGATTTGAGACTTTTTGATAGATCAACATTCTGCACCTACAATACTATTGGCGACCATACAATAAACCTTTCCCTTCAATCTTAATGAGATCTTCTTATCGCACACAACTCCTGAAATCTTATTTCATTTTTGTCATCCTACCTTTATTCATTAGTTAATGTCCTTATCAATATCTCATTGTTTTTGAATGATCGACTGAACTTTTCAGCCATTGAGATAGCCACACCCCCAATGGTTATTTTGTCTTCAGTTCTCGTACACTAAATTGGCATTTTAAATATTCAGTCTTACACCTACACAATGTAAAGTCTTTAGCCTCTAGGGTATATCTTCATTAATCTCGAACTTGTTATTAACCCTTCCTAATCACATTAATAAGGGTAGATCGTCAGCAAATAGTATACACCATGGTACCTCTTCTTGAATGTCTGTAATGATTTCATCCATCACCATAGTAAAAAGAAAAGGGTTTAGTGCATACCCTTGGTGAGGTCCAATGTCTATATGGAAGTTATCTGTATCCCCTTCCCAAGGTTTTAATTCTTGTCTTTATTGTCTCATACATATCCCTAATAACTGGAATATAAGCAAGTGCATTTCTTCTCCAAGCACCTCTATAATACGTTCCTAGGTACTCTATCGTATGATTTCTCTAAGTTAATGAACACCATGTGGAGGTTATTTTTCTATCCCTATAAAACTCCATGAGAGGAATAGCTCCTGCAGTCGACCTATTTGGCATAAAATTGATTCTCTGAAATCTTTATGTCTTTCCTCAACCTTCACTTAATAACCTTTTTGCACGACTTCATTGTGTGACTAAGCAATTTCATACCTCTATAGTTATAGCAGGTTTGAATATCGGCCTTGTTCTTGTGTAAAGGTATAACCTTACTGCATATCCATTCATGAGGCTTCTTAGTGGTTCTAAATATAACATTAAAAAGCTCTATTAGCCATTCAAGGCCCTCTTCACCCAAACACGTCCAAATTTTTACTAGAATACTATATGGGCCAACTGCCTTTCAAGCCTTCATCTTCCTTGATCCTTCTTTAAACTCTTCTTTGGTGTATGATGATAGGGCCTAGAGTTTTATTGCTCCTTGCGACCCTTTTGTTCACTTTGTTGAGATATGTGAAACATCTCCCCATTAAAGAGCTTATAGAAATAGCTTTGTCATCTTTTATGTATTTTGGTATCATTGATTAGGACCTTACCGTCTTCGTCTTTAATGTATGTCACACTACAGCCCCTTACTAGGTTAAAGACGACCTTCTCACATTCCTTAGAATCTAATTTCTGACATAAATTTTCGTAAGCTTTGTTCTTCGCTACCGTGACTGCTTTCTTAGCTTCCCTTTTCGCAATCTTGTACAGCACTTTTAACCTGTTTTCCCTCCTCTGTTCAACTTCTCTCTAAAGCATTGGATGCCTCTTGTTTTGCCTTGATTTTCTCTTTCACCTCTCCATTTCCTCACCAAGCTCCTTTCATTCTCCTGTTCTCCCTTTAGAGACTCCTAAGATTTCCTTAGCCAACCTCCGAATATATTCTGCTGTCTCTCCCCAAATATTGTACTAGTACGCTCCAAATTGAGTTGCTGTTTTTTTTTCTTTAAATGTGATGCCTTTTCTGTTGGCCAATTATTCATTTGATAAGACCTAACTTTGATGGCAACCACAACATATAAATGGGTATTTTTCCTTCGCTAAGACATCACTCGTGTCTTAGTTCTAACATCATATGATATGTCTCAGTGTGGTGCTGAAATTGATAAATATTCTAATGTCAGGGTGGCAATATCAAGCATCACCGCCAACAGTGCAGTGTGTCATAGAAAGAGCGTTGACCAAAATCACAAATTTAGACCGGAAGGACCTAAATTTGGTCGGTGCGGGCCGGACAGATGCAGGAGTCCATGCTTGGGGACAGGTCTGGCTTTCTTACTCTTTACGGATAGTCCAAATATGGGCAACCAATACTAGAAGTAGGTTAGCTTATGTTACTAAAAGTTTCAGGTTGCACACTTTATAACACCTTTCAACTATGATACATTGGACAAGGTTCATGCAGCCCTGAATGGTCTTCTTCCTTCTGACATTCGGGTGAGGGAGGTGAGCCCTGCTGCTCCCGAGTTCCACGCTCGTTTTTCTGCAAAGGGCAAGATTTATCGTTACAGCATATATAATGGCACTATAATGGACCCATTTCAACGTCATCTTGCGTATCATAGTGTCTACAGGCTCAACGCAGGTGTGATGGAAGAAGCTGCAAATTATTTCATTGGGAAGCATGACTTCTCTGCCTTTGCTAATTCCATCCGCAATGATGGAGTACGAGATCCCATAAAGACCATATCCCGATTTGTTGTCAATGAAATGGTGATTTTATGCAGTCCTAGTTGTATATCTGATGTTACATTTTCTTCAGTCCTTTCAAGTGTTCGCAAATTGCAGCCCCCCCCCCCCCCCCCCGGCTACACACAAAAAACCTCTGAAAAGGGGGGAAAGGGCCATTCCTTTTGGATGGAAAGGACTACCATAGCACAAGACCGTAGGAGAGGGTGGAGGATTGATGTCTCCACTGTGTCCCCCCACCCCCTCCCCCCCAAAAAAAATGAAAAACATGAGCAATAAAAGGGTTTGTCAACCAAAAGAAGAAAGTCTTTGATCATTCCATGCTACCATTTCAAGAATATTGTGTTTTCTGAGTTGATTTAAGTGCATGTTTGATGATTCATAGGGACCTGTTCTGCAGCTGGAAGTTGAAGGTTCAGGTTTCTTGTATAGGCAAGTCCGAAACATGGTATGAAATATGCTTTCATTTGTGTCTGATCCATATTTGGGTTTTTCCCCAATGGAGCATTTTAATTTCTAGATTCTCCATATGAGTTCACCTATTTCGGTGCTTATGCAATTGACAAGTTATCGCCCATCCACCTCTTTTCCTGCCTTAGTACACCCCAGAGCATTTACACAACTGACCTTTGTTTGATAAAGGTTGCATTGCTACTTCAAATTGGAAGGGAAGCAGTTCCTCCTGATATAGTCCCCAAGATTTTGGAGTCACGAGATAGGAAAGAGTTAGCCAAGTATGCGCTGTCTGTCCCTCCACATGGACTGTGTCTAGTAGGGGTCAAGTATAAGGAGGAGCATATGCAGCTGCCCTTTGGATGTCCCGAAGTCAGTTTTGGTAGGCAACATTGTATTAGCAAATGTAAGCTTCCTTTCTATTGATTGACTAATAGGTGCGGTTCATTCGATTCATTATATGGAGTTGTAGAATGTGGATATTGATGAATAAAATGAAGTTTGAGTACACATTTCAGTAATTGGCATATGCATTAATTTGCGTGTAATTTTGCACTTTTGGATGATGGTTGAGCTGAAGAGTCTAGGTAGAAAAACTTCATATATACAACTTTTGGGGCTTTGTGCTCCCTGTTTTTCTTAACCCGGTGTACAGCAGATGGTACCTTCTCAAGTACAGTTGATCTTTTGATGTGTCAAAATGGCTGATCAGAGAGAACGTCTAAGCCACATAGCTTGTGCCACTGTCGTGGATGAAGTGAAAAGGAACTCAAAATGGCAATTGAAAGAGGGAGAAAGAGAAACAGAGATGGGATGAAGATGAAAAGGAGCTAGCAGGCAGTATTGCCACTATAGAATGTACTGCTTACTGTGTGCAGTTGCTGACCTTGGAGCAAGAAGTGACAACCCTGATTGCGTACAACTGTTAAGGAACCCCCCCTAGTTTTAAGAACTAACCCAACCACAAGGAGAACGTAGATCGTAGTTGACCAATGGTTTATTGCGTAAAAAAGGCTACGCAATTATAGCATTGCCTCTCCGTAGCTACAAAAATTAATATTAGTAGGCCAATAATATTCATTATAAAGGAAGTTACGTAGATGAAATGTCGTACAGTACAGAACTGACTAGTTTTGGAAGCGTGCAGGTGTTGTGGTAAAGATTGAATATCGTTTCATAGGGACTAAGTGGAATAACTAATCAAGTGGATGGTTTGCCTAAAATAAAAAATCACTACATTGCAAAAGAGGAAATCTATTAATGCAAAACATCTAGGGATTCGTTTTGCCTATAATGAATCGATTCATGAATTAAACTTGTGCTTTTCTCAAGGTTGGATGATTCAAATGACGATAATTTAGCAGAATTGAATCTGTTCGATTTATTTACTGACTGAATCATCATTCTTTCAAAGGCTCTTATTTTAGTCTAACTTAAGGACTTTGACTACCAATTTTTTTCTGTAAACATACAGTTCTCTCTCAAAAACTATAAAGTCAAGTTTAACATTGCAGATCTAACAGCGAGTTTCTGCTTTCGATATTTCACCTTACTATTCAAACACTTGCGAATAAATTGGTCAAAAGTACTCACAATGGAATAAAACACAAGATAGAGTGAAGGTGACCAAACAAGATCAAGCACAAGATTTAATAAAATTAGGAATTCAACATCATTGTTTGGCTAGCAAATTCATAAACTAAAAAGAAGTACTCACTTATGTTCATTAAAACTAAATAAATAGAACTAAACATGAATCAAGCTACTATTCTAAAAGAAGTTCAAGAAGTTAAGAGAAAGATAAAGTGCTCATTAAGAACGGAGATTCCTCAATTATGTTTCAATCTTCAAAGTCCCCAATTAGAAATTCCTTCCCTTGAATCTTCTTTGCTCCCAAATTGCTTATAAATACAGGAACTAAGATGAAAATGGGTGATAGAATGGATGAAAATACCCTTTCCAATAGACATGGAAACCTTGATGTATCATAACCCATGCATTCTCAGCCACAAATTCGAATGGAAAATGAAGAGTTGCAGAAAACGAGGTCACCACGGTTCGTGGCTTCCACCAAGGAGGGACAGTGGTGGCCTTTGAACTCAATTTTCTCCCTTTTTTCTTCTCTCCATGGACACATAGGATTGGGGGATCTCCTAGGTGGTCAATTAGCATCATTTGGAGGGTTCAACGCTTGGTCAAAAGGTAGCAAAATATGTAAAACTCATGAAACAAGCATACTCAAGCACAAAATAGAAATAGGGGTGCAAATCAACCTCTAAAGCATACAATCTCCTAAAAAATTTTGGCACATGACTCCAAAAAAATGCACATTTTCAGCACTTATCAAGAACCCATTTGATTCACATGCCCAAGTCTCTAAGGTTTCTAAAACTGTAATATCCCATCTGAACCAGACTTGTAATTCGCAAATGTTGTAATAATTATTGTGTTTGGCTGAAATTTAGGTGACTAAATAAAATAAAGGAGTCGCACACTTGGAGGTTGGTTCTGACTGGGGAATGGCTGATTGTTAGGAAAGGAGAGGCCTGCGAACATTTGATTGCTACGGTACCGTTGAGGACATCCGACAAAGAGAAGGAAAATGAGTTAGTTAGAGGGAGGGCAGGTAGATGGGGTTGCGTCATGCCTTTTTTATTTTTTTTTACGGATAAGTAGTTAACCCAAATGCTGAAAATACAAGACAGTCAATGAGAGTGATCACACATGTCAACGCTAACAAAATAAAAAGGACAACCACACAGCTGCAATTGCACACCCAGCACGTTGTGTTCCAACATGACCAACGCCATAAGTGACGTCCTAGCGTCCTGCAACCAATTTGACCCTCTGTAATACAGAGGGGATCACAACTTTGCAGACCGCCCTATAGGCACTAAAAGTATTTATGTGACGAACCAAAGTTAAATTAAATTAATTATCTGGGCCGGTCCTTTTAATTAATCAAATCAGGCCCAAAAGACTCAAGTCAGGCCCAAAAGATTCTCAAGTTGAAGCTCAAAGGAAGTGTAGACGATTTACAAGTCAAGGCGTGGTTGAAATTAGGTCAAAATCAAAGTCAAAAGTCAAGGCCTAAATCGACTCCCAAGTCAAATGTGAGGCAACTCTCAAGTCAATATTCGGTCAAAACTCGAGGCAACTTCAAAGTTAATGCCCGGCCCAAACCCTAGAGACTCTCAAGTCAAAGTCAAAGTCAAAGCAAATGACTCTTAAGTCAAAGCAATCCAAAATAAGGCCTGATTGAAAAGCCCAGAACCCAAGTCAAGGTCCATCTTTACTTTCACAGGGGAGAGGGAGGCTTTGCTATAAATAGAACCCTACCCCCTTAATTAGGAGGTTGAAAAATCTATCAAAAAGGAGATAGAATAAGAGGATCATACACATTGTATTCATAGAGATTGTACCTATACATTCAAATCAATGCGAAAATTCAATCTTGTATCCAAATTCCTGTCTAATTCATTTTAGACCAGAAATTTATGTTTACAAATTTGGCACACTCGGTGGGACCTCTCGACCTCTCATCTCTTTCTCCTAAAGATCAAGACTTTCAAGTCACAAGAACATCATCTTCAAATAAGACATGGTCACGAAGAACATCGCTCCGCAAGCTTCGAAGAAGAAGAACACAGGATCTCTCTCTCGTAGATCCTCTGAAGCGAGCGTCACTTCTAGCACGCGCGTGCACACAATGAAGACCACGAGTATATTGAAAGCTGCTGCGTCGACCGCTGCTAGGCAAACTGCGCTACCCCCATCCAAACTCCAAGACTCGAAGACGCAGCAAAATGTGCCCTCTAGGATGGATGGAATTCAAAACCTCCAGGTTCAATCTTCTGTCTGTGAGGTTGAAGACTACTACAACAGTAACTCTTCTTCGCCCTCACCAAAGGGGGCGTGCATGTCAGAAACTGAAGTTGAGTCCTCCAAAATTGTTGTCATGCCAGCCATGATGACAGGCACAGCTACTCTAGAAGAGGAGATGGCTAACACGAAGGCCATCCCAGAAAAACTCACCAGGGAGAACGAAGAAAAGGAAGCGCGCATCAAGTTTCAAGAAGAAAAGATTGCTAAGCTGACCAGGAAGTTAGAAAAACGGCCAGCTTAATCTTCTACAAAGGACTCAGAAAGTGAGGACTCAGAAAAAATGTCCGTCCACACTGAGGTTTCTGACAATGAGAAGCAACCAAAGAATGACGTTATGCCTAAAAATGTCAAGTCCTCTTGATCAATGACTATTGAACAAATCCAAGACTTGATAGCAAATGCAGTTAAGACGCAGCTAGGTGGAGGTTCATACAGAACTCACCTATATACAAAGCCTTACACTAACAAGGTGGATGATCTTCGCATGCCCCATGGTTACCAACCCCCTAAGTTTCATCAGTTTGATGGGAAAGGTAACCTAAAATAGCATGTCGCACATTTCATTGACACATACAATAGTGCTGGGACTGACGGCGACCTCATGGTAAAGCAATTCATCAGGACATTGAAAGGTATTGCCTTTGACTGGTATACCAATTTGGAGCCTGAGTCCATTGATAGTTGGGAACAAATGAAGCAAGAGTTCCTCAACAGCTTCTACAGCACTCAGTGCACTGTCAGCATGACTGAACTGACAAACACAAAACAGTGAAAAGATGAGCCAGTTCTTGACTAAATCAATCGCTGGCGTGCACTTAGCCTCAAGTGCAAGGATCAGCTATCTGAAGCTTCCGCCGTTGAAGTGTGCACTCAAGGCATGCGCTGGGACTTGCTGTACGTCCTACGAATGAGCAGACCTAGGACTTTTCAAGAATTAGCGAACAAGGTGCGTGACATGGAGGTGACGATAGCTAGCCGTCGCGGTAACTCCTTCTATTCTACCGAATCAAGGAAGGGCAAAGTTGAATTCAAGAAGAATGTTAACTTTTCTAAGAGCATGACCAAAGAAGTGATGTTCACCTCTACAAGTTAGCCAATTCGCATTACGGGAAAGCCAAAATTAGAGAAGAAGAAGAGCTCGTCGTTCAAAGTTACGACGAAGAAGCGTCCCACACTAAAAGAGCTTCAGGAAAAGAAGTATCCATTTCCTGACTCAGATTTGTCAGGCATGTTAGATGACTTGCTCAAGAAGGGTGTCATTGAATTGCCTGAGCCAAAGCGTCTGAAGGAAGCGGCGAGGACCGCCGACCCCAAATATACTGTCGGTATCATAGAATCGTTAGTCACCCTATTGAAAAGTGCGTTACACTAAAGGAGCGCATCGTCCGACTGGCTAGGGAAGGAAGAATCATTTTAGATTTGGATGAAACAGTAGAAACTAACCATGTCACAGCCATGGAGGTTGATAATAATGAGGGTGTAAAGGCTAAAACCAATTCGAAGATATCGGTGTTCGACAGATTACAGCCATCAATGTCGCACTAACGCCCTCCGACCCTTCTGTGTTTAGCAGGTTGGGAAAGGGCAAAACCCCGAAACCTTCCATCTTCTATAGGTTGAAGAAGGGTGAGCAGCCTAAACCCTCGGTCTTGGCCAGAATCAAGATAGGTAAGACGTTATCAAACTCACCGCCTTCCCAAAAGCAGGATTCATTGTTCAGCCGCCTTGACGAATTAAATGAAATCCAAAGTTCAATTTCTTCACGCATGAAGCGTGTTTGCACTTTGGATGTGAAGATTGATAACTCGTTGAAAGTAAGGAAACGCGTCCTAATTCTCATTGGCCATGGGGCTAGAGTAAATTCAAAAGAAAGAACTAAGGAGCAAGCTTCTTCCAGCTGCGACGCAAGCCAAGATGTCGACGACTTTCCTTGAGGAAATGCTGGATTAGCTCCTGAACAAGAGAAACTATTCACACATTCAAAAAAGATGACTCCCGAACAAGAGACTAAACTGTTCATACATTAAAAAAAGAAGACTCCCAAACAAGAGACTAGACTGTTTACACATTCAAAAAAGAAGACTTCTGAACAAGAGACTAAACTGTTCATATATTCAAAAAAGAAGACTCACGAACAAGAGACTAAACTGTTCACACATTTAAAAAAGAAGGCTCCCGAACAAAAGACTAAACTATTCACATGAACAAAAAAGAAGACTCCTGAACAAAAGACCAAACTGTTCACAAGTTCAAAAAAGAAGACTCCTGAATAAGAAACTAAACTCTTCACACACACTGAGAAAATGCTGACTCTGAACAAGAGCTTAAGCTGTTCACTCAAACCAAAATCGTTGTCAAAGAGTATAAACTGTGAATGGCAAAACTAATGGAAAAAAATACTTTGTTGAAGTACGTGATAACTTGATCTTATTGGGAATTGCAAGTGCCCATAAGTACGTAGGCAACTTGGTCAGCAAATCACCAAGTACAGTCAAACTCATCACACAAAAAAGGGTGGCATAAAAGAAAAGTGATGAAAGACATCACCCTTCTGCCGCCAAGATGCTCCTTGTGACTTCATAACTTTTTGGGCGTGTACGATCTCCTTTTAGGCCCCAAAAGGCCTAACGGTGAAATCGCATTCGCAAGTGGTTCTTCAAGTCTCCGTATCACTTTCAAGTGCGTAGGTTTCCGTTCTAGGCACCAAAGGCCTAGCGGCGAACCATTTTGCAAGTGGTTCTTCAAGTGTTCATACCACTTTTATGCATGTGAGTTTCATTTTTGGGCCTCAGAAGGCCTAGCAGCAAACTATTTCACAAGTGGTTCTTCTAGCAGCTTGCTAACCTGCGCAAGCAACAATACAAATGTAATAAAAAAAGGAAGGGTCTTGGCATACAAAAAAAAAAAAAAAGCACAAGCGGCCAAAAAAAAAAAAATGCGACCTTTCAATAAATGAGCATGACGTTGCGACGACACAAGCAAACATAAAAATCTTTCAACATGTGTAGTCAATAAGAGTGTCAACATGGCATGAGAAGACCGTTCAATATGATAAAGTTGGTTCCTTTGGGCTTATTTGTGGCTAAAGTCACCACCTTTTGTCGTTAATAATTGTCAAAAAAGGGCCAACAACAGCCTTAATCGTTTTTCTCTCCTCAGTCCACCCAACCATAACCAGTCAAGCATGGTTTTCTTTATGGAAATTAGACCAAAAAAAAGGGCTAAAGTCAACACCTTTGCCCCCTCAAAAATTGGCCTTCTTCACAAATCACACCCTTAGAACCTTCTTTTCCATCTTACCCATTATAAATATGCCCTTCTACTCTCCTTCCTACTCCGCATATTCAAATGGCTCAACCTACCATGTTATAATCTCCAATAGTTAGACCCAAAAAAAAAAAAAAAAAACCCAGCCTCTCAATGTCCAAAACATCATACAAATTTAAGGTTTTGGGCGTCAATAACTTCAAAGTTCTAATATTCCTCCCAGATTCCTCCAAATTCTCCTCCAATTCCATCATGAAAAACATCGATATCACATTTGGATCGAGCCCCCACTGATTCATCCCCCCAATAAACTCCTTGGTTTTCAGATAATTTACAAAAAAAAAAAAAACCAAAGAAAGAGTCAAGTGCACAAATGACAAGGCTTTAAATGGAGGAAAGATTGTGTCTTTCACATGGGAAAATAAAAAAACAAAGAGCTTGCTCTTTCAACAAAAAAGGGGGCATGGAGTTGTAACCAGCCCCCCTAAAAAAAAAACACAACGAAAAGAAAGAGGAGGAAAAAATTGAAAATTTTTACAGCTCACTTGGCCACAAGGATCAAAAAATGGCGTGCAAAGATCAAGCTTTTGGGGGATACCTTCCGCCATAAACTACTAGTACGGTGCAAGATAGCTAAGAGGAAGAAGAAGGGCTGAGCAGGATGGTCACATGAGGAGCATGCTTCGTTTAAATGAAGTAAAACAAGAGAGTTGGGCTCTGGCGAAAACAGGAGCAAAACCTGGCCCAGCCCACCCGAAGGCAACAAGAAAAAAAAGAAGAAGGAAAAAGCGTTTGGGCCAGCCTAAAGAAGAGGAAAGGAGCTCACGTGCCACTTAAGTGATGGAGACCGGGCTCTGGGTCGGGAAGAGAAGACGAGCTTCGCGAATAGAACCAGCACAGGCGCGTGCAAGAAGGAAGGGAGAGAGGAAAAAAAAGAAGAAGAAAATGCAGGCCACTGTTTGGAAATAAGAGAGGCCCAAAACAAGATGAAACCAAGATTGAAGGGGGGATGCTGGACCGGCTTGCTATTGGGCCACTGAGAAATGCCTGGACCGAGCCCACCAGCCAGGTGAGGCGAAAATAAAGACTAAAGAAGCCTGCTGTAAAACCCTTCGCTAGTCGATCGTGGCTTGGCATGCCACCTTGCTTGTCATGACTGGGTCTTGACAAGAACGGGGTGTTTACCCCTTAGTCTTTCGTGCGCCCAACCTTGTCAATGCGAATGACATTGTCCATGAGTCGTGACTGGATCATGTAGGACATATCCCTTGGCTATGATGGGGTCATGCAGGATAGCTCTCGGTTGTGACTGGGTCACACGGAGCATTGCCGGGGTGGATTCCTCGACGGGACAACAGGGTTGTCCCAGGGGCACGAATATGCGACCAACGGTGTTGTGCGACGACACCAAGCACCTATGGTGGTGCTAGGCATGCCAATAAGCCTGAGCGTTGTGCGACAACGTCCAGTACCTATGTTGGTGCAAACTTGGGCATTGTGCGACGATGTCCAGTACCTATGGTGGTACGAACTTGGGTGATGTGCAATATCGTCCAGTACCTATGATGGTACGAATAATGCTAGTCGTACCCTCGGGATGAACTGAGATAAGTACGCAGCATACTGGGTTGGATTACTCAGTGAAAGACAAGGGATAGACCCTTCGTCAAAGTCCATGTGGGATTGGACTTAACCAACGGTGGATTCCGTAAGCTATACCGATGCGATCGGTAAAGTTATGGCATGGCAAAGTCGCAGCTAAAATCTCAGGGAGACTTTACTTAGCTCAGCTAAGATAGACTTAGCTTAAATGAGCTAACGGGACTCAGCTTGAGTAGAACCTCAGCTGGAAGTTCACGGTCGACTTATCGATTGAGCTGTGGGAGCTCCCGACTAAGATGACCGAGCTGGGTAGCTCGGGGAGCTACCTCAGCTGGGCATCACCTCAGCTGGGTGTGGAGGCAGCTGGACATGCCGTGGGCTGCCAGTTGGCCACCCACCCGAGCTGGGTGGTTACGCCCCCAAGAGACACGGCTCTTGGAGGCGCCTCTTAGCAAGGCGCCTTTCCCTCTGGGTGTGCCCCTTGGGTAGCTGTGGGAGGGCTGGGCCAAAAGGGTGCATTGCTTGGGATGGCGGTTGTAAGATGGTGGTTACAAGATGGCGGTTATTCTTGGCAGTTGGTGTGTCAAGAGACACACCCGTTCATCGTGCCTCTTCAAGGAAGACAAGGCAGCAGAAGGAGAGGATGGGTAGCGGTTTCTCTTGAAGAGATGTGCCTCTTGGGACGTACCCCTTGGTGAAAAGACACGCCTCTTCACGTGTTAGTGAGGGCGGCCCTCTTCCCCTTCCCTTTATAAATAGGCGCCAGCCCCTTGTGTTTTGGGCATCATGTGGCAGTGCGTGTATTGTGTGAGGCACTTCCTTAAGTGGGAAAATCTGAGAGTTGCCTTATTGTAATTCTAAAGATTTGCCTTGTAATTCCTTTGTCCCGAGATTAATAAAAGTGTTGCCTTGTCGGATTATTGCCTTGTGTACTTTGTGTTAATTTAATTAAATCGTATTTAACCCCTTAAGCGGGCTGTGAGTAGGCTGGGTTGAGATGTGGTCTTGACCGCTGCACGGTGTGAATCCGGGCGAAAAAGTTGGCCGAATTTTACCCCGTGATAGTTGGTATCAGAGCGGGTTTTATCGCTCTACGATTTAATTTAATATGGAACGCAAAGCATCCAAACAACCGATGCAACATTTTAATGTTGGGAACCAGGAAATTAAAGGCCCTTGTCCCGAAACGAGAGGAAAGAAAAGAGGAAAAGAGGAAATTGATGTGAGTGTGGGCGCGGACAAATTAACAAAAGACCCTCACAAAAAGTCCCGAAATTTCCACAGATGTTTTATTTGTTGCGGCCCTCACTACGCTCAAGATTGTCCTCTTGTGCACTAAGTTTCTTCTATGAAAATAGAAGGCGACGTTGGCAAGACCCACCAGATTGCTGCACCCGAAAAGGGAAATTCTTTCCCTAAGTGCGACACCCTCGGAGGTTCAACCGAAGGGGTCACACTTAACAAAGGGCTGATGTACATTTCATGTAACATCAATGATCATGACGTGAAGGCCTTGGTGGACATCAGAGCCACCCACAATTTCATTCAAGTGGAAACAGCAATGAGGTTTGGTTTAAACCTATCTCCTTCCGATTTCCTAATGAAATCAGCGAACACGGCAGCTTTGAGGTTGCACAGCGTAGTTAAGGATGTGATAATAAGGTTCGATGGTTGGACAGGGAATGTAGATTTCCTGGCCGTCAACCTAGATGACTTTGAAGTCATCCTCGGAGACGAATTCCTAAAGAAGGGCAAGGTGATGGTCATGCCTCACCTTGGTGGAATTCTAATTGGGGACGAAGGTTTCCCCTGCTTCGTAATAGCAGGCCCCATGATTAAGAAAGAGACAGGACCCTTCTTGTCGACCATGCAGGTCACGAAAGGTTTTCGGAAAGGGATGCCAAACTTTGTCACGGTTTTGGTAGAGACCAAACCCGGACAAACCATGGACACACCAGGGGAAGTGGTTTCGGTACTAGAGGAGTTTCAAGACATGATGCCCCCAGAATTGCCCAAGCAACTTCCATCGCGAAGGGCCGTGGATCATGCCATTGAATTGGAGGCTGGATCTAGACCTCCGGCCTAAGCTCCTTACCGGATGTCCCCCTCCGAACTTGCTGAGTTGGGAAAGCAACTTACTAAGTTGTTGGACGCCAGTATCATCAAACCGTCCAAGGCCCCGTATGGTGCCCCGGTCTTGTTTCAAAGGAAGGCGGATGGATCACTACGCATGTGTATTGACTATCGTGCCTTAAACAAAGTGACCATCAATAATAAGTACCTTTTTCCGACGGCCGACGATATGCTTGATCGGTTGTTAAAGGCCACTTACTTCACTAAGTTAGACTTGCGATCTGGGTATTGGCAAGTTAGAATTGTTGAAGGAGATGAACCTAAGACTACTTGTGTTACCAGGTATGGCTCTTATGAGTCCCTGGTTATGCCGTTTGGGCTGACCAATGCCCCCGCCACATTCTGTAATTTGATGAATGATGTAATCTACGAGTTCCTTGATGATTTTTGTGTGGTATACCTCGACGACATAGTGATCTATTCACAAAGTCTAGAGGAACACGTTGTGCACCTAAGGAAAGTCTTTTAGAAACTGCGACAACACAAGTTGTTTGTAAAAAAGGAAAAATGTGAATTCGCATAGACTGAAATACTGTTTCTTGGTCACAATATCAGTAAAGGTCATGTGAGAATGAACCCTAGGAAAATAAAGACAATCATGGATTGGCCCAGACCTAAAACAGTTTCTGAATTAAGATCTTTCCTAGGGCTGGCTAACTACTACCGAAAGTTTATCCAAGGCTACTCTAGGAGGGTGGCACCCTTGACTGATCTCTTGAAAAAGGATCAAAAGTGGGCATGGGAAGCCACTTGTCAAGAGGCATTTCAGGAACTTAAGGCTAAGATAGCCTCAGAGCCAGTCTTACCTGAGTTCGATAAACCTTTTGAGGTTCATACCAACGCTTCTGACAAAGCGATCAGAGGGGTTCTAGTCCAAGACGGACACCCCATAGCTTTCAAAGGGAGAAAGGTTCATGGTGCCGAATTGAGATATTCGACCCATGAAAAAGAGATGTTGGCAGTGGTACATTGCCTTCATATTTGGCGACACTACTTACTGAGGTCGAAGTTCGTTGTGAAAAAGGACAACGTTGCCAACACGTACTTTCAGACCCAGAAGAAGTCGTCACCAAAACAGGTACGTTGGCAGGAATTCCTCCAAGAATATGACTTCATATGGGAGCATAAACCTGGGAGGCATAACCTAGTCCCGGATGCAATCAGTCAGAACATGATAGCATCGGTGACAATTATGGTTGCCTTATTGTCCTGAATTGAGACTGACTTTGCAGCAAGAGTACTAGAGCAGTCCAAGGAGGATGTTGTGTACCAGCGTTTACATCAGCAAGTGCTCGACGGTACCGTGCGACGGTATTGGTTGGAGAACGACTTGCTTTTCGCACAGGGATATAGGCTCTATGTACCCGCTGGATAATTACGGTCCGTGCTTCTGCGAGAAGTCCACGATGCCAAATGGGCTGGTCACCCAGGATGGGAGAGACCCCTAGCATTGTTGGCTAGAAGTTACTACTGGCCTAAGATGCAAAGGGAGGTGGAAGCCTATGTTAAGTCGTGCATGGGACAAAACCAAGAGGAGGAAAGAAGCGGGGCTTCTTCAACCTCTGCCGACTCTAGAGAGGCCTTGGCAATCAACCTCGATGGACTTTATCTCGGGGTTCCCAAGTGCTAATGGGTGTAAGTCGATCATGGTTGTTGTTGATCCCTTCTCTAAGTATGCGGTTTTTGTGGCAGCACCAGGTGCTTGTCCTGTCGAGACCGCGGCGAAGTTGTTTCACTCTCACCTGGTGAAGTACTTCGGCTTGCCTGAAGACATCATCACTGATTGTGACACTCACTTCACTGGTCAGTTCTGGACAGTACTATTTAATTTAATGGGATCCGAATTGAAGTTTTCTATGGCTAATCACCCCCAGACCGATGGTCAGACTGAGAGGATTAACTCTCTAGTTGAGGAGTATCTGCGTCACTATGTGACGACTTCTCAACGTAACTGGTTCGAACTCCTGGATACCGCCCAATTCTGCTACAACTTGCAGAAGAGCAGTGCTACTGGCTTTAGTCCCTTTGAGTTAACCATGGGATGGCAACCGCTAACTCCATATGAGGTTACTAAGCAGAACAAAGATGGTGTTTACCCTGGGGCACACTGCTTTGTCTTGAATCAGCAAGAAATGTTGGAGGAGGCAAGGGATAGCTTAGAAAAGGCTGCTCGTCGCATGAAGAAATATGCGGACCTCAAGAGGAGGGCTCTTGAGTTTGATGTGGGAGATCAAGTTCTGTTGAAACTGACTCCACAAATCTGGAAACAGATCAGCAGTAAGACTGCACCAGAGATCCTTGATCCCGAGATATGACGGACCTTTTAAGGTTGTCGAAAGGATAGGTCGGGTGGCTTATCGCCTGGACTTGCCAGAAAGATTAAAGGTACACCTACTTTCCATGTTAGTTTTCTCAAGCCATACTTCCCTGACGTGGCTGGACTTCATCCCCCTACTTGTAGGAATTCACCCACAGTCTGTCGTCATTATGATAAGGATATGGAACAGGTCCTCGATAGGCGAGAGAAGGGCCAGAGCAAGAAAAATCGGAGAGTTGAATTCCTGGTCTATTGGAAGGGACAGTCAGAGGCTGAGGCTACTTGGGAGAGGGATATTAATCTTTGGCAGTTCGAGGAACATATTCGGGATTACTTGACGAGGGCGTCAAGTTTTTCTGGTGGGGGTGGTTTGTAAGACCCATCGCTAGTCGATCGTGGCTTGGCATGCCACCTTGCTTGTCATGACTGGGTCTTGACAAGAACGGGGTGTTTACCCCTTGGTCTTTCGTGCGCCCAACCTTGTCAATGCGATTGACATTGTCCATGAGTCGTGAATGGGTCACGCAGGACAGATCCCTTGGCTGTGACGGGGTCACACGGGATAGCTCTTGGTTGTGACTGAGTCACACGGAGCATTGTCGGGGTGGATTCCTCGACGGGACAACGGGGTTGTCCCAGGGGCACAAATATACGACCAACGGTGTTGTGCGACGACACCAAGCACCTATGGTGGAGCTAGGCATGCCAATAAGCCCGGGTATTGTGCGACAATGTCCAGTACCTATGTTGGTACAAACTTGGGCATTGTGCGACGATGTCTAGTACCTATGGTGGTACGAACTTGGGTGATGTGCGACATCATCCAGCACCTATGGTAGTACGAATAATGCTAGTCGTACCCTCGGGATGAGCCGAGACAAGTACGCAACATACTGGGTTGGATTACTCAGTGAAAGACAAGGGATAGACCCTTCGTCAAAAGTCCATGTGGGATTGGACTTAGCTAACGGTGGATTCCGTAAGCTACACCAATATGATCGGTAAAGCTATAGCATGGCAAAGTCGTAGCTAAAGTCTCGGGAGACTTTACTTAGCTCAGCTAAGATAGACTTAGCTTAAACGAGCTAACGGGACTCAGCTTGAGTAGAACCTCAGCTGGAAGTTCACGATGGACTTGTCGGTTGAGCTGTGGGAGCTCCCGACTAAGATGACCAAGCTGGGTAGCTCGGGGAGCTACCTCAGTTGGGCATCACCTTAGCTGGCTGTGGAGGCAGCTGGACATGCCGTGGGCTGTCAGTTGGCCAACCAACCGAGCTGGGTGGTTACGCCCCCAAGAGACATGCCTCTTGGAGGCGCCTCTCGGTGAGGCGCCTTTCCCTCTAGGCGTGCCCTTTGGGCACCTGTGGGAGGGCTGGGCTGAAAGGGTGCATTGCTTGGGATGGCGGTTGCAAGATGGTGGTTACAAGGTGATAGTTGTTCTTGGCAGTTGGTGTGTCAAGAGACACACCCATTCATCGTGCCTCTTCAAGGAAGACAAGGCAGTGCAAGGAGAAGACGGGCAGCGATTTCTCTTGAAGAGATGCGCCTCTTGGGATGCACCCTTTGGTGAAAAGACACACCTCTTCACGTGTTAGTGAGGGCGGCCCTCTTCCCCTTTCCTCTATAAATCGGCGCCAGCCCCTTGTGTTTTGGGCATCTTGTGGCAGTGTGTGTATTGTGTGAGACGCTTCCTTGAGTGGGAAAATCTGAGAGTTGCCTTGTTGTAATTTTAAAGATTTGCCTTGTAATTCCCTTGTCCCGAGATTAATAAAAGTGTTACCTTGTCGGATTATTGCCTTGTGTACTTTGTGTTAATTTAATTAAATCGTATTTAACCCCTTGAGCGAGCTGTGAGTAGGCTGGGTTGAGACGTGGTCTTGACCGCCGCACGATGTGAATCCGGGTGAAAAAGTTGGCCGGATTTTACCCCGTGACACCTGCTATGATTGGGTTTGCTCTTCACCATGCCCATGACCCAGCTCTTTGTCCCTAATTCTTTGTACTCAAAAAAAAAAAGTGTGTTCATTTGTTCAAATTTTCATACAAAATCAACAAAAACATATTGAAAGTATTCATTGTGAACAAATGATAGATTATAAAAGAAAAATCGAGACTTTGGTCATGCTTGTACGACAACAGTCTCGTATGTGACTTTGTCTTGGGGTGGCAATTTATAGGCACTAAAAATATTTATGTGCCGAACCGAAGTTAAATTAAATTAATTACCTGGGCCAATCCTTTTAATTAATCAAATCAACCCAAAAGACTCTCATGTTAGACCCAAAAGACTCTCAAGTCGAAACTCAAAAGAAGCCTAGACGACTTTCAAGTCAAGGCGTGGTTGAAACCAGGTCAAAGTCAAAGTCAAAGTCAAAAGTTAAGGCCTAAATCGATTCCCAAGTCCAACGTGAAATGACTCTCAAGTCAACATTCGGTCAAAACCCGAGGCAACTTTAAAGTCAATGCCCGGCCCAAACCCGACAGACTTCCAAGTCAAAGTCAAAATCAAAGTCAAAGTTAAAGCAAATGACTTTTAAGTCAAAACAATTCAGAATAAGGCCTGATTGAAAGGCCCAGAGCTCAAGTCAAGGCCCATCTTGACTTTTAGGGGGGAGAGGAATGCTTTCCTATAAATAGGACCATACCTCCTTGATTAAGAGGTTGAAAAATTCATCCAAAAGGAGATAGAATCAGGGAATCATACACATTATATTCATAGAGATTGTACCTATACATTCAAATCAATACAAAAATTCTATCTTGTATCTAAATTCCTATCTAATTCATTTTAGATTTGAAATTTGTGTAGACCTCTTAATTCAGACATGCAGGTTAAATGTAAATCGGTTTATTTCGGATTCGAATTTAAAAATATCTACAAATATTATAAGGATTCATATTTTAAAAAAAAAGCTAAAAAAGAATCTAACTCCAAAGCTTCAAATTTAATGTCTAATATCTTTTCTAGTGTCAGTCTATTAAACCTATTACTCATTGACTTTTTATATCATATTTTCTCAACAACAAACACAGAAAAGAAAATTGCAGAGATATATAACTGAAGTTCGTACAAAATATACTTGATGATCTCCGTATTATTCTTCCATAGGAGATGAACGAAATCTCCACCCTCTGATTAGACCTCCTAATCGACACCTTAAAAAAATAAAAATTACTATTTGAAAATTTTCAAAAGAACACATTGGTTATGCCCATTACCCTTTGAAAATTTTCGAAAGAAAACATCGGTTATGCTCATTGCCCCTTTGCATTTTCCCTCTTATGTCACAAACTCCCTGCTGAAGTTCCTCTTTCACTATTTCACCTCTCTCACCCAATTAATCTTGATCTTTATCTCTCACTTCAAGTCTTCAAGTTGTGGCTCAAATAAGGAGCTTTTATGGAACTAAATGTTGTAATGGCTGAATTATTAAATCATCTTTGCTAGATCAAGTTTCTCTTCTCGCTTGACCTTCATTTAATAAGGACATATGGGCTTGACCTTCACAAGGAAAATAAAACTGTGTAAGATGTCCTTTTGCACAAACGATTGATATGAGGACAGTCTAACCTGCTGGCTTGAGTGTTGGGCTGAGGGTTAAGGGTATATCAGTCCGTACGAGTGTCGAGTAGGATAATGCTCAGGAAAACCTTAACTATGTGACCCGATGCCCCGACCTTAAATCAACCTGACCCACGTTTTGATAGTTTTGATGTCTAATTACCAGAGACCAGGCTCGAAATTTGCATGAAAACAACGTGAGCGTATGTGCGTGTACACATATGTATATATGTATGTATGTGTATGTGTTTATGTATATCTGTGTGTGTGTATATATATGTGTGTGTGTGTGTGTGCACGCACCCGCGCGTACATATCTATCGATCGATATAACTATATATAAAATTGAGTGACTTCACACATTTTTACCAAGTGTCATAACTTTATTGATTAGAGTATTAATTAGTACTATAATCTATTTTGTGTCTTTTACATGCATAATACTCTTTTTTCAAACTTTTCTTTATATACTTCACAAGATCTTTCACCTTCTCCTTAATCAGTTTCTTAAAAATGTGGTTAATAAACATTTATTTGCATATGCAAAAATAACACATGCATAAATCTAAAAAGTTCAATAGATACAAAGATTATTCAACTAATAAAATAAATATAAATGATGAAACCAATATTGTTTATGAATTATTTATAATTTTGGACATTGAAATATGATTTGGAAAAACTCAGGGCCCAATGCGGGCTGCACAAATATACTTGTGGGACTAACCCACAACGGCTGTCTACGGCTATTCCTGGACCCTGAGGGCCATTCCTGGGCCGGGCAAGTGAAACCGTCTTGCGGCTTGTCAGGGAAACACCCCACATGAAGTTACGATTTTACCTCTGGCAACAAGGACTACAAGTACCCACCTACCTACTTTGGGAAGGGGGCAGAGGATTTTGAGGAATCATTTATCACCATTTATCACGCATAGCCAATAGGGGCACTCAAAGTCGGTTAACCGGATTTTCGGTTAATCGAAAATCGGTTAACCACTTTTTCGATTTGGTACAAATACAAACCGTAAACCGAACCGAAATTATCGGTTAATGGGTTTTCGATTAACTGAAAAATCCGGTTCAATGAAAAGCCGAACAGGAATATCCAATTTACTGGACTTTTGGTTCGGTTAACCGAAATTTCGGTTCGGCTTACAGTTAACCGAATCCCAAACACCTAAATTTACAATGTTTTTTGGTTTTTTTTCTATGAATCCCCCATTCTTAATTATTGAATTGTTCATGGCCTGCACTTGTGTCCAACGACTCCAACCTGTGTCTGAAGTGCATCGTACAATTTTTTTGTTTTCTTTGAAACATGCCGAAATGGGTTTGAACTGTATTTTTACATACAAACTAGATGCTTTGTAATCTGTTGCTAGAAAAGTTGAATTTGACGGAACTGAGTTAAATGCTGCTGGTGAAGTTGCTTCAAAAATGTGTCCAACCTGGGGAAACCTGGGTAATTGAAAATGGAAATACATCTACCAACAAGCTGGGTAAACAGAGAAAGAAAAATGGCCCTGGAAAGAATAACTACAGTGGCTTTAGAGTTGAGAAATCGAAAGGTTTTCCGCATAATAGTCTAGATCAAGTTCTTCTTGATGCTCCTTGTTCTGCTCTTGGATTAAGGCCTCGATTGTTTGCTAGTGAAGACACTCAGGGAGCGAACTGTCGACGTCACGGAACGGATTCACACAGCAACCGGTAACCGGAGAGTGAATGGCGGTCTGCGAGACAGTGAGAGCAAAGGCCGAGAGCCAGAGGAGAGTGAGAGAGAGATTAGCTTTAGGGGTTGGAGGTATAATTGCATAAATACTCTGGCTTTTCTCCCTTCCAAAAAAACTGGTTCGGTTCAGTTCGGTTAACCGTGGCTAACCAAACCTTTTCGCTCCCCTAAACCGAAACCGGAAAAAAATTCTTTTAGGTTAACCAAACCGAATATTTAAGAAAATTTGATCCATTAGCCGGTTTTTCAGTTCGGTTTTTCAATTTTTTGGTTCTGTTTTTCGATTTCGGTTTTTGTTTGCTCATCCCTAATAGCCAATACCATCAGGCACTTATCATATCCTCTGAAAAGACCCACTCCTTTTTCAATACTTTTTCTGTATTGTCTCTTTTTTGGAACCCTACGCTTACTTGGCCGTCGGAAAGGTGTTCTCTATATCCCAATCTGGGATTGCGCTTTTCGCAGGTTTAATGCTCATGGAGTGGGTCGCCAAATGCACAACCCTTATTATCACATAAGCCCACTCTCATCCCATGTCACCCTTGAAGAATAAAGAAAGTTCCCGAAACAATATATTATCTAACTCAACCCACGCATCGCAAGGGAAATAGTTCTTTTATATATATATATATATTATATTATATATATATATATATATATATATATATATATATATATATATATATATATATATATATATATATATATGCAAGGTGGCCAGAACTGGCCGGTAAATGAATAGGTCCAGGGATTGCGTCGATGGTCCGATCGGTCAGACTGCTTCACTCGGATTAAACTGCATGGCCCGGATTTCATATAAAATGAGATTTTATATTTCTAACAACTAAATTCTAACTCACATATGTATGTGAGTCTAAATAAAAACAGCAAAATTAAATTTTAATATTTTTAATGTGGTAATAAAATACAATTTTTAATATATTTTCAAATTGTTTACAATGGCAGAAGCCATTCCAACTAAACCGAATCTCAGCACAAATTTGGGAGCAACTTTAAGAGAACCGACCCAGCAATTGGCCCGGTTGAAAAAGTGGGTCAATGGTTCAACTAGTTGGATTGATTGGACTATGTTGAACTGATTGAACCAGTTTAACTTTGAATTGGATTTAACCGGTCTGACCTGCTTAAATCTGGACACGCACATGCACGTGCGCGTACACACACACACATATACACTGTGACACCCGAGGAAATCAGAACACAGTAAATTATTAAAAATAATAAGTCTATTAACTATGTTTGTTATATAAGCTATATTAGGCTAGTATTTACGCATTAATTGAGAATATTAATTTATGTGATTGTGTGGAATTAGGAAAATGGGTTGAAGCCGGATTGACTCGAGATTGTGAAAGGTCCAAAATAGGACCTGGTATAATTACGTCAAGCATTTTCTTTTAGAAGCTAGAAACCAAAACAAACAAACAAAAAAAAAAAGAACAAAAAGGGGGCCGAAGCCCCCTTTCTTCTTTACACGAGAGCACGACCGGGAGGGGAGTTCTGCTGCTCCCAGCCTCGCGACCCCACGACCACTACGCACAGAGAGGGGGGGGAGAGAGAGAGTGGCGGCGACCAGACGGCAGCGACTAGGCCTCGGTTTCGGCGACCACCAGGAAGCAATAGTAGCAGCAACGACAACAGCAATGAAGGGGAGGTAGAAATTTGGTCTTGGCCTAGCTTGCTTCGGTTCAGCATCTGGTAAAAAAGGGGGCGAATTTTTGGAATTTTAGAGCACCAGAATCACACCCATAACCCATTAATCGGGTCCGAAGCTTGAAGTGAGGTGGCTATTCTCAATTTTACCCAAATTATTAGTAATTTCGCAGCATTTTTTACACCCTTTATGTTGAGATATAGAGGAGCTTGAATGCATGAAGTAGTTGTGAATTCAAATGAATTATAATGCAGATTGTAAGTTAGATTAGGCCATAGATATATTCTGATTTATAATTTTGCAAGTTAATGGTGGTTGCATGTTGAATTGGTGACTCTAGAATTGACCGATTATGAGAATCGGATGATGATAATGTTGGTTCGATTCAGTTTTGGCCTCGATTATATTCTGAATTTTAAGTATGCATTTCATTCGTCGTTATATGTTAGTTTGGTAATTTCCGAATTGTGTGATTTTGAGAATTGGATGATGTCGATGTTGAATTAAAAATGAATTGAGCAACTGATGAATTTGGGTTTAATCATTGAGCGAATTGGAGGACACTTGTGGGAGGTGCTGTGAGGAGGGAGCCCGAGAAGTTAAATTATTTTTCGACTCGTGAAATGAGTTTATGTGTGTATTGTAGGTTGATTCTGCTGAATTGCTGAAACCAAAAATAACTATGTTGATTGTAAACACTTTTTAAACTAATGTACAATTTAGCTGAATGGTTTAACGAATTAAATCATTTGAAATGATTACTTGAATTGAGCAATGTAATTCTTAGGAGTATGAACTTGTTTTTAGGTTTCCCGTATTATTTATGAAGGGTTGAAATGAATTTAGAAACGACTAAAACTTCTAGTTGCTAAATTAATTACGATATATATATATATATATATATATATATATTATATATATATATATATTATATATATAATATATATATATATATATATATATCGTAATTCTTCAAAAGCTTAGTGACCCGAAATGAACTTAAGCAGCTGTCTCCATTTAAAGGTAAAGAGCTATAAACCGATATTATGGTTATGGAAATTATTTTGGCCTAACAAGCATAATTATGGTTTTACAAACGAATTATTAAAATGAAAAGGGCTTATCACTTACTTGAAAGTAGGAAAAATCTTTACCGCTCGTGGCAGAAGTTTAAACAACTAATACGATTTGGTTTAAATAAAGTGGTTAAGATAAGTGGTAACTAAGTGGACATGATTAGGGATCAGACCTGGTTTGCGGGAACCCTAATGCCTAGGGAGTAAACCCAGAAGTGGGAACCTTAGATGACCCTGACGAGGGTAAGATCCAATGTTATGTAACGCGTGTTAAAACCTTGAGGGGGGTTGTTTGCAGGATAAGGCGGGAGATGTTTTCCCCAAAGAGGACAATATTGAGGTTGGAGGTGGTCCCTGCGCTACTCTACCAAGATGCGTAAAGGGCCAATGTTATGAGACGCCCGTTAAAACCTTGAGGCGGGTTATCCGCAGGATAAAGCGTGAGTTGTGTCCCCCAAAGAGGATAATATCGAGGTTAGAGGGTGCCACTGTGCCACCGTGCCAAGACATGTAAAGGTCCATTGTTATGTTATGCCTAGAAGATAATACAAATTGGGAGTGTAGATCTCACGTAGGGCGAGTGTAGATCTCCCCTAATGAGCACGTTGTGTAATCTTATGCCAGAATGAAATGACTTATTTCCCGATATGTGAGTAAATTGTTTGAATTCCTACTTTTATTATTTCGAGAATTTAGAAAAGAGCATAAATTCTTAAATGGGCTAAATTTGAATGTAAGTTACTCGTTTTAAGGCGAAATGGTTTAATCGTATTTTAAACACATCAATGAGGATTTCTTTCCTTCTTTAACCTTTGTTAAGTCACCTTATTTGGCTATAAGTTCAAATGACAATCCTTAGTGAGATGTAGATGCTAAAGGGTGACCATTGGTCTCAGTGGATTCATTTATATTAGAAGATGAAGCTTTCCTTTGAGGTCTTACTTATCTAATACGACAATAATAGTATAAATGTAATGTACTTACTACTTACCAGTATTGCCTGCAACTGTTTTGTTTTTATAGAGTTGAGATACACTCACTGAGCATGTGGTAGCTCATCCTCTCTCTATTTTCCCTTTTTCCCATGTTCTTAAAATGGCAGATGGAAGTCGGTTCATGTAAGGTGAGGTGGAGTCTATCTTGCGGTTCTAGAAATAGAATTATATATTTTGTACGTGAAGTTGAGTCACATGTTGCGATGTATTTTAAGTTCTTGAATACATGTAAGCTAATTACTGAAGTCATATAATGCATATTGTCTAGAAGTCACTTTGTATGGCCATGTTAGCTAACCATTTGATTAGTCAATCGTCTTTTAGCTAGAGTTGTTTATTTTTGGGATGTAAACTTCAGTGCTCCGGATGTGTGATCAGTTGAGTTGTACTCTTCATTTCTTTCTTATTATCGAACTTTATTATTTGGTGTACTCCGGGTATGTGGCCCGTAGAGCTGTGGTCTCTAGCGTGTAGCCGTTGAGCTCGTGAGTACGCCTTTATCCTTTTATTCATTGCAAGGACCTAGTGTAAGACTTTAAGCCTGGGATATATTCAATTTTTAAGCGAAACTCCATATGTTTCGCTCAAGAATTTAAGAAATCACTAACACTTCTAACCCTAGGGTTAAGGATGTTGCAGATGGTATCAAAGTAAGGTTTTGTGACCACAGATAATGGCCTGAGTCTTGCGTTTCATATAGTTATCTAGGAGTGTCTTCATGATGATTTGGCATATGTAATGTTTTGTGCGTAAATGTAGTTTTGGTATAATTGTTGGCGCGATTGATTAACTATATGTGATTTGAGTGAGCTGATTGATTGAATAAGTGAGCCATTTGCTAGAATATGGGCTGAATGACTTGTGTACTCATGAATAAGCTAAGTGTTAGCTCGATCAGTATTTGTTTTGTGTATGCACCCTTGACGATTTAACTAAAAGGTTAAAGTGCGCTTGGTTTGAACTCAACGATTAGAAGTGTCTAAACTCAAAGCTCATTCTTCACCCATAAAATATGATTTACTCCTCGGACCGTGTAATGAAGTGAGTAGATGTGCTCAAAGGTTGTTAGAAAAGGAACTAGGAGCAGTGAAAGTATTTCCCTTTTGAAAACCTAGAGACTTTGAAAGTTAAAATTGTTTCCTAATTAGTGAGTTAAGGTTTCTCGTTCGCATTAAAAGATCCTCCTAATTATCTGGTTAACTTGATGTCGCGTCTGAATACTGCATTCGCTTTACAATAATGCTCAAGCCTAGTTCTATGAGTGTAAGTCTCTATGTGTAACCAAATGCTTTAGATGCCTACATGCCCAGATGCATACGTTGCTCGATGCTTTAATGATGAGTTATTAGTAAGTGATTAAAAATTACTCTTCATGACTGATTCCAGACCAAACCCCTTTTTTTGTAAATTCTCAATTGTTAAGGGAACGAAATGAGATCTTCGTATACATGCATGTCAATATGGGTAGTTATGATGGGGTCTTGTTGATTGTTGCATAAGCGTTGTTCCTAGCCTTCTATATACTTGCCATTGGTACTTATATGTGGTCTTAGTCTGGATTTGTTATTCACATAGAGAGTTTTCCTTGCTTCCCAACATATGACTACTGTTACTCACGAATCAGCTAGGCATTATGCTTATCATAGTATGGAATGCTATTTTTATTATAGGAGTGATAGTGTCTTGGCTATATCAAACCCCATCACACCTAGAGAAGAAATAAAAGGAAGAACCTGACAGACTTTGAAATTGTCGTACTATATGTGGCACCTTGTTATCTCCTAGGGCAACAATCCATGCCTTTCCAAAATCTTCTTAAGCATTAACACCAAGTGCGAAAACCAAAAATCTCTATAGGAGGTTGAACCTTCCCTTCCGTACCACGAGCTCCTAAGATACCTACGGCCATATTATGAGATAGATGTATCATGTAAGATCACATCGTGTATCCGTAAGGCCACTAATACCATTGTTCTTATCCTAAACCATTGTTAGCTGATCGATAGCTTGCTTCTAATAAGTTTGGACAAGCCTCAATGCATAACTCAACCCGAGGTTGCAAATGAGGGTTACACTCATGTAGACTCACCTAGATGTCCGTTCGTAGGACACTATTGGGAACCTGAATGTTACCATGACATTATATATATAATCTAAGGGCCATAAAAGCTTATATAGTTATTTAAGTTCATTATGCATGATCAGTTATGTGTTTTATGAATAAATAGTATAGTAAACACACTTCTTAGAGTTGCTATTCTTGAATTTTGGTTAAGCAAATGGTTGGATTAGTTAAATGATTTAACCTATGTGAATCATTGCTTGTATGATCTCTGAGTTGTTGCTTACATTCCATGAGTTCTATTATCTCATGATATAGTTTGAACAACTATACACATATGCACTTAATGCATGATGTGGTGGCCTTAGGCATTTACCTTTATATTTATTTGCCTTTGTATAATCCATGCTTGACCATATAGCATGCTAGTGTAACCATGATACCTGACTTTAAGGGTTATGATGGGTGCGTGTAAAATGATCATTGACATGATTCGACTGAGTGAATTAGCAGACAGAGCTATCCTGTATTGTGCTTGTGCAATTGAGTGTAAGCAAAGCATGGTAAATTTCATAGGGAACCTTGTTTGATGTATTGTTAGCCATCATTTATGTTGCCAATGTTGTCTCACCATACTTGGTTATTATGTTTGGCCTTACCTCCATTCCAGTCATCTTATAGCTAGGCATGATATTACTTTGCATATTACCACCACCATTTCTCGAGTTATGCCCACATGTGTACGTACTTTCTCATGAGCACCTCAAGGAATCTGACAATGTGTTGGTTGTACTTCCTTCACCAAGTTATAAAGGGTAGTTGTCAATGTAATTAGCCAAAATGTATACCCTAGTGTGGCTTGGTTGTACTGCGTTATAACTTGTGATATTATAATAAAGGGGGACAAGGGGCCTATAGATAAACCATGAACATACCCATGTATTTATATTATTCTGCAACTTAGAAGTAACTAGCTCTAAATGGGGACCCTAGGATAGGTCTTTCCACCAGTAATACCATCATAACTGCCTTGTCTGCTTGTCGTTTTAACAATGAATTCTGGTTGGAAACCTCCAGCTTTGATATACGCAATTGTCGAGTTGTTTACGTTGGAGCTTTAAATAACTATGTAGTGGACTTCCCTCCCTATGAGAACTATGGGCCGCCTAGGAACGATGCCATGTGAAACCACTTTATCCCGATAATTAAACCCTTGTGGGATGATAGTTAAGCTGTATAAAGGCAACACTAGATATATGAACCTTGTGCCAGACCTACCACAATCAAGAAACTATTTATCTACCTCTCTTAAACAATTAATGTACAGACCTATACTGGCATCTTACTGCGCATCAACCCACATTCTTATTATATAGCTTCACCAAGTTATGTCTATGCATGACGATTAGTAATTGCATATACATATGTTACCCTCTTACAAGTTGCTTGCTATATACATGTTAGACTGATTCATGTTGCTTACGATTCTTAGGCGTAAGAATGATGAGTTGTTGATTCTATGCAATGTCACTGTGTTGATAGATTTTTCTTCTATGGTGAGTACGGGGTTTTATCGTTCACTGGGATAAAGGGCGATTTACCCTCGATTTAGCTATATGAGTGATTTCAATTTTTAATTCAGTAAAAACATAGCATGTGAATCTAATAACTTCTTCCAAAAAACGATTTCCCAAAGCAATTGAACACTAATCCTAATCTAACTAATGATCCCTAACACCTAGAAAACACGTAGCACGTAGGGACTTGACATGGCCTATCAACACATCCAAATTTCACCTCAAAGATCACCCCAAGAAAATTCGACTTCTAAATGAAACTGTACTTAATCATAGCAAATCCAATGAAAAGATAAGAGAGAAATTACCATGCATTCTCAAGCAGTCTCGATTAAGAATAAGCGATATCATCATCTCCAATATTTTAATTGAGCTCAATACCCATGGTACCACAAGTGGCACTACCTCAACTAACCTGATAGTTTGAATAGATGAATGAAGAAAAGGGTAAAATAACTAGAGAGATGTTTGAGTTTTGAGTGATAGACTTAGGCTTTCAATCCATTAGAGTCCAAACCCTCATCGTCCCACAACCCCCATGCATCAAACCCATGTTTGAGGACGATTAGTGATGCTCAAAAATTGAGTCTTTGTAGAAATTTAAGAGAGAGAGAGATTTAGATTAAGCAATCTTTGAGAGAGAAAGCAAGAAATTTACCATTAAATCAACTTAAAGCTTAAACTTTTGCTTTCCATTAATGGAGGGGCAGAGAGAGAGTTCAACCCAAGCTAGAGCTATAGTAGAAAGTCGCTGAAAAAATGAAGATGACCTAAAAATCCAAAAGTTCCCTTTCTACTTTTACATCATTGCCTAATTAAGAGTAAATAAAGTTACAGAGTTTAGCATAGTCATATCCCATGGCACGGGGCCACTGTGCCAAATCTCTGTCCTCGATTCTGTAAATCTACTTTCTGGCACGCTCCTACTGAACTTGTGGGATGCCCTTCTGGATTTGGCACGCTCCTAGACTTCTTCCTCTTTTTGGGTTGGGCTTAGCTTCCATTTGGGTTTTTCTCTCATTTTACCCTACAAAACACAAAATTCTAACTTCAAGATTATTTAGGAGCTAAAATCTAATAATAAGTGTCAAATTTTTGTGCGGTTAAGAACCAAACAAATGTGCCTACACTTAGATTTTGCTCATCCTTGAGTAAAACATGAGGACATCACCTTTTCATAGGTGGTACGGTTGCATTTCACATATGCAACAAGCCCTTTAAACCCCTTGATTTCCTAAGTAGACGAGTGAGGTCTCATGAGGGTTTTCAAGTGAAGTACCCACAAAAATTATTTCAAAAACAAAAGAAATTTTTTTTTAAAAAAAAAATATGAACATATATACAAATAATAGGAAAATCATGTACACAATCTAGACAATTGCAACACCCTAGCAATCAAGTCACCAAACCATATACAAATAGAATGTAAAATCAGAAGATATCTAAGTCAAAAGACGCATCCGACTCTTATTTTTCACCCCACAGACAAGCTGCAATGATATGTACACCTTGCTGCATGTGGTAATGTGTATCAGTCCTTATGAATCAAGTTACTAACATTGACACGATCCCCATTTCCTTGCCTAATTGCCTTATTTGCTCCATTTATTTTCACTTTTTTCTTTTTTCGAGAATGATAATGCACACACCCTAGACCCGCTTGACTTACAACTATTCGGGCCTTCTCTAAAAAGGGTTTTATTCAATTGTACAAAACACTTATTTCATTGCCCAAACAAATGCATAATCAAGTGAAGTAGCACATATTCACATCAATTAAAGATACAAAATAAAGATAGTGGCTGTGAACATTGGTGCCCGGGTTTTTATTCACTCTTTAGACTTTTTTTTCCTTTTTTCTTTTCTCTCTTTTTTTTTTTTCATTTTTCATGAGCTTAAAAGGTAACTTTGATAAACAAATAGTTCTCTTGCCAACTTAACAAGAAGACACTAAGAATTGACGATAAAGTGAGCAAGGTAGCACAAATCACACATACAAGAAGGGGTTATTATAAAAAATCAAATCTACATCCTCAACTAGACATCTTATCATGCAAACTATATTTACATATAATTTAATAACCTAGCAACATGGGATCACAATTGCCAAAGAAAGCACACAACTCCTAAAAGAAAACAATTTTTTTTAAAAATTTTTAAAAGTTTTCCCAAAAAAATGTACAAATGG
Source organism: Carnegiea gigantea (assembly GCA_029747015.1). NCBI lineage: Eukaryota > Viridiplantae > Streptophyta > Magnoliopsida > Caryophyllales > Cactaceae > Carnegiea > Carnegiea gigantea. The sequence continues at coordinate 120,688 of JAKOGI010002095.1, forward strand.
GCACCTCAACCCCACACTTAAACTCTACAATATCCTCATTGTGAGAACTAAGGCGCTCTAACAAGGAAAGAAATGAAAAAGAGAAGAAAAGACGGAATATTTGCAAGAAGAGGGAAAAAGACTACTTTGAGATGGCGTAAACATGGAGAAGAAGAGAAGAAAGAAGAAAATATTGACAATGCAAACATGAAATGATATATACAATACGAATGCATGGCTAGACTAAATGTGACTATAAACAATGCCTATGCTTTTAAGCACCAATTATATCGCAGTTAAATCCACCACAGGTGGATGACATGAATCACAATATTCACCCAACGTATCAATCACATGGCCAACATAGCCAAAGTGCATCTCAAATAGCCATCAATCCACAATATACCACAATAAAGAGGGATGAGGAGAGTGAAAGAATCAATATGCAACCACTTAGAAGAATTGAGATGCCCCCCTTAGTGCAAATGACATTATATAACAATCCCCTTAAAATGCAAGAAACCATAGAGAGTGAGGGAGGGATGGGGGATACAACTCGCAGTCACTGGGCCCCACTGGGCCCAAGTTGCAGCCAAAAGTATGGAGAAAACGGTGTAAACATCAATGAACTTCCCTGATCACCCGGGAAAGGGTGGAAGTGCTGCTCCAACTGGCGGATGGTCTCGGACTACTGCCAGATAAGCTCGTTCATCCACCTCCTCTCCTCGTACTCTCAGGCTTCTCTTATAGCCCGCTCCTCCTCACACTGAATTCGTCTAATTTCCCTCTCCTCTTGTCTCCCCAGATATCCCCTGAAATAAGTTACTCCCTCATTAATTGACTCCATACGCCTGGACATTCGATGAATGTCATAACGCACCTCGGTGTACCCCTCTCGAAGTCAGGTTACTTCTATGTAAAGGTTAGCAAAAGATTAGAGGAAGCTCGCATCAAACATAATCTAGGGTGTGGAGGAGGAGGCCCCCATCTCAAAATATGGGTGTTGTGTTTGTGGTTCTAGTTGAGATGCGGGGTCATGCTCTCCTTGAGGCTCCCCATGTTGTTGGGCCTTTTACCCTTCTTCTTCACCCTCTTCATCACCATCCTCACAACCCTCTTTACCCCCTCTTCACCTTCATCACCCTCATGTGGCATTACCACCCCTCTCACTATCACTCAATCACATTTCTAGTTCCGCTTGTTTGAAATGGTAGTATGGGCCAGTTTCGAAAAGGTGAAAGGAATTTGTTTGTGGTGGGGATACTTATTAATGCCATCCTTCATGTCAATAATAGTCAGATAGGCTAGGGTAGCTGTATCCAAACTCTCACCCAAAAAATAAGGCTCGAGGTTACCAAATTTCCCTCTATGCCCCAAGCTTGGGCTATCGCAGTGATTGTACCCCCGCACCAACGACATTTTCATGGGTAGTCTTAGCCACCTCTACTAGGTGGTGAATGATGAATGCTCCAGTGTCGGCATGGGTTCCAGTTAAGGCACTCCAAATCAAAAATAATTTCGCCTTCCTATAAACATTATGGCTATCATTGCTCCCAAAGATGATGTTAGCCATCAAACACTACAAGTAACAGATGTTCACATTACAAATATATGTAGCCTTAGCCTGCCTAGGGTCGTACACCTGGGGCCGCCCAAACCTGTCTGTATAAGATTTTCTTTTGGAGCAGGGGATGCTCAGCCACATAGGATCAAGGTGTCACTGGCTCGACACATCCTAAAAAGAGTCCGAATGCACTGGCAGGTGAAGCAAGTGATTAAATTCTCTCAGACTCAACCTATGGTCCTAATTGAATATGCGGAAGGCAATAAAGACCTCCTGACCTCTATGCGAACCGGCCCAATCCACATTTAACGAACTCAAGAACTCAACAACTAGCCCATCATAGGACACACATTTCATCTCCACATATTCCAACCACTCCACGTTTGTCAATAAAGTCACAACATCATCCAACATCCCCAATTGTCTCAAAGACTCTACGTGCTAAAACTTTTGTTCACTTGTCTTCCTAGTACTAAGAGTTTCATACTGGGTTTGTTGTTCATCATTTGCAAAAGCTAATCCTCTAGTACTAGAAGGCAACATTAATATGTAAGCATCTTTTGTACCTTTCGTATATGAGGGAGCTTGAGATGAGTATGCTTTTGATAACTTCTTAGGTAGGGAGGGTCCCTTGGATGATTCACCCACCCTTTTCTTTCCTATTTTGCCAATGAAGTGAATAATCAAGCCCTTGAAGTGGACAAGTGGAGGAAAAATGCAAGCTTTCTTTCTCTACAACATCAACATCAACATCAACAATGGAGGTTAGGGTTTTAGAGAGAGAAAATTAGTGGGTTGGGGACGATAGGAGGTGAATTTGAGAGAATTGGTAGTGAAAATGGGGAGATTAAGGCTAGAAGTGGTGAATTTGGTGAAAAATTTAAAGAAGTTGGGAGAGAATTTTAGGTAGGTAATGAGAGGGAGAGTGAGGCGTATGCCGAGTTAGAGAGAGAAAGTCATAGAAGAAATGGTGGAGAAATGAGGAAGGAGAAAGGAAATCGGCCGGTTTGATGAAATTTAGGGATGGCACGTGGCATCCCTACTAAATCTCTAGAACCTCTTGTTTTTTACTGGTCAGGGCACAGTCGTGCCCTCTGACATGGGGCACTGTGCCAAATCTCTGAAAGTTGTTTTATTTTTCCTTGAATGCGGTATGCACGTGCCCCATGGCATGGGGTCACCGTGCCAATTCTCTGCCTTCCCTTTCTTTTTTTTCACTCTCCTTGCTTTCAAATCCCTTTTTTTTCCTTAATTTTCTCTCCTTCTTCTTTCCTCCTTTTTCTTTTCCTCCTTGTTGTAGCTCTCTTTCTCTTTTTTCTCTCACTCATTTTATTCCTTTCTCTACTTCTTTTTTCATCCTTCTTTCAAATTTTCGAATTTTTTTTTTCACACTTTTTCTTGATTTTTCACTTTTTTTTCTTTTCCTTCAACCTCACACTTATGTACACTATGCGCATTTGTACAAAGATGCCACACATGACTACTCAAAGGGAGGAGGTTCGTGGAAAAAGATACTCCATGTCCTCTTCACTCGGTAGCTCCAACATGGGCTTTAGTCTATGCCCATTCACCTTGAAAACTTGGTTCTTGGTGGCATCCTTATTTTTGCCCACCCCATGGGAAACACTTTAACCACAACATAAGGACCCATTCACCCAGACCATAACTTTCCTGGAAACAAGTGAAGGAAGGAACCATATAATAGCACTTTTTGGCCTGGAGAAAATTGTTTCCTAAGAATGAGCTTATAATGAAATAATTTGGCACGCTCTTTGCTCAAGCAAGTGTTATCATATGCTTCTCACCTAATTTCTTCCAATTCCTTTAAGCTAAACTGTCCCTCAGAACCGGTAGCTGTCAAGTCAAAGTTTACACCTCGAATTGCCCACCAAGCCCGATGTTCGAGCTCAACAGGAAGGTGACAAGGACACCCAAAGACCACCCTATAGGGCGACATGCCCAAAGGGGTTTTGAAAGTTGTTCGGTAGGCCTAATGTGCACCAATTAATTTATCCGTCCAGTCCTTCCTATTCCTATTCATGGTCTTCTCGAGAATTTGCTTGACTTGCCTATTGGAAACCTCTACATGGCCGTTACTTTGTGGGTGGTATAGCTGCAAAGCTGGCAAAACGTTATTTGACCCGAATACCTGAATTTGTCGGACTTGGAAAAAATCAGGTACGGTTATGAATTTTTCATCCGAATTTTCAATCCGGACACATCCTTTTTTATATTTCTATTGTCTGAACCCAATTTTGACCCGAATTCGGTCTTGTCCAAATTGTCCAACCGAAAAAACCGGGTATTGGACATCAATTTCTTGTCCGAATTTTGACATTGTCCTATTGGTCTGACCCGAACTCGAATTTTTGCCAGCCCTAGGTATACGGATGCCATGTGATGGAGGATTTACCTGTTAAGGAGTGCATCAAAGGACCTATTGTCAAAATCAGTCTCTTGATCACTAATGATGTCCCTAGGCATCCCATACCTACCAAAAATATTTTCTCGCAAAAACCTCACCACCACCTTGGACTCATTCATCCTCGTAGGAATGGCCTCTACCCATTTTGACACATAATCCACGCACATGAGAATATACTCATTCCCAAATGAATTCGAAAATGGACCCATAAAATCAATACCCCGTACATCAAATATGTTCACAACAATGATAGGTATGAGTGACATCATGTCTTTCCTACCTATCTTACCATTTTGTTGACAATTCAAGCATCGTTTACAATATTCATAGGCATCTCTAAATAATGTGGGCTAATAGAATCCGGTTTGAAGAACCTTTACAACAGTCTTTTTTCCCACTGAAGTGTCCTCCACAAGATTAATCATGGCAAAAGGAGAGGACACTTTGAAAGTGCTCATTAGGGACACATTTTCTAATGATTTGGCCCAGAAAATATTTGAACAAGTACGGGTCATACCATATGAAAAATTGAGCCGTGGATAGAAAATGATCCCTATCATTCTTGTTCCAACCCCTAGGCATTTCCCTCGTCACTAGATAGTTCACTATGTCAGCAAACCATGGCTCCTCTTGAACCCTAAACAATTGTTCATCGAGGAAACAATCAGAGATAGGGGGTTCATTTGCATCATGTATCACTAGCCTAGATAGGTGATCCACTACCGGGTTCTCGGAACCCTTCCCGTATTTGATCTCACAATCAAATTCCTATAGAAGTATAATTAACCTAATTAGCCTAGGCTTCGCATCCTTCTTTTCTATGAGATGTTTTAAGGTGGCATGGACAGTCAAAACAATCACATGAGACCCTATGAGATAAGGTCTAAACTTTCCAAAAACTATCACTAAGAACTCTTTTTCAGTCATGGTGTAATTTACTTGTGCCTCATTCAAAGTATGACTCGCATAGTAAATTAGATGGAGCTTCTTATCAATTCTTTGTCGTAAAATGACCCCAATCGCATAATTTGATGCATCACACATGAGTTCAAAAGATTCATCCCAGACGGGAGGATGTAAGATAGGTGCAGCATGAGTGCCTCCTTAAGCTTTGTAAACACTACTTCACACTCCTTAGAGAAGTGGAAGGGTGTCTCCTTAGCTAGAAGGGAAGATAAGGGTTTAGCAATCTTGCTAAAGGCCTTAACGAATAGCTGCTAAAAATCGGCATGCCCAGAAAAGGACTGCACATCCTTTACACAAGTAGGGAGGGGGAGGTTTGTGATCAAATCCACTTTCACTTTGTCTACCTCTATACCCTCGCTAGAGATAATATGGCCCAAGACAATCCCTTTCTTGACTATAAAATGACATTTTTCCTAATTAAGGATTAACCTTTTGTCCCGACATCCTCTCAACACTTTTCCCAAGTTAGCTAAGCAATCCTCAAAAGAGTCTCCGTACCCGGACAAGTCATCGATAAAAATTTCAAGACATTGCTCAACTAAATCGAAAAATATTGAGATCATACATCTTTGGAACGTGGCCGAGGCATTGCAAAGACCAAAAGGCATCTTCCTAAAGGCTTAAGTGCAAAAGGGTATGTGAATGTGGTCTTTTCTTGGTCTTTAGGGCAATAGGAATTTGGGTATCATAGGAATGTCCGTCAAGGGGACAATAGAAGGCCCATTCGACTAACCTCTCCAACATTTGATCTAAGAAGGGCAAAGAAAATGATCCTTCCTAGTGGTGGAGTTCAACTTTTGATAATCAATGCACACCCTCCACCCGGATTGGATTCTTATGGAATGCGCTTACTCTTGTCGTTCTTGACCGTAGTTATCCCGGTCTTTTTAGGAACGACTTGGACGGCGCTCGCCTACTCACTATCCGAGATGGGGTAAATAATGTCATGATCCAACCACTTAAGGATTTCCTTCTTTACCACTTCTTGAAGGGTGGTGTTCAATCTTCTTTGTCTATTTCGGTAAGGTTTGGTATTATCCTCAAGGTGTATGCGGTGTTGTACTATAGTAGGACTAATACAATGAATGTCTCCTAAGGCCCACCCTAATGCTTCCGTGTTTTCCCTTAACAAGTTCAGGACTTGACTCTCTTGATCCGAATTCAAATCATTAGCAAGTATCACAAGAAAAGTTTCATTTTTCCAAGAATACATATTTGAGCGTGTTGAGAAAGGGTTTCAAGTCAAGAGAGGAAGATGACGGCACACTAGGAGGTACCTCATAAGATGAGGGGCGAATAGAAGAAAGGAATGCAAGAATGGATGCATGTAATGAGTCGTCACGTTGATCTTCAAATGTGAATATATCATATTCAAGTTCATATTCCATACAAAATGACTCATACACACACGACATTAACTGTTATTCATAATCAACCTCCACTTCCTCCAATGCAAGGTCACTCACCTAAATAAGGGATTGGTGATCAATGTCATCAAAACCCATTGGTTGCTTTTGAACATTGAACACATTCAATTCCATGGTCATATTTCCAAATGTGAATTTCAATTTCACATCCCTACAATTTATAAGAGCATTTGAAGTAGTTAGGAATGATCGACCAAGGATGACCGGTATTTCATTTTCATTACACAACACACCCTCAGTCTTTAGAACTACAAAATCCACTGGAAATATGAATTCCCCTACTTTAATTAATACATCCTCAACCATCCCTCTAAGAAGCCTAGTACAATAGTCAACCAACTGAAGGACCATTTTTGTAAGCTTAAGCTCCCCTAAATCCAACCTCTCATACACCGTGAAGGGTAAGAGGTTAACACTACAATCTAAGTCAAGAAGGACCTAGTGAATGTTATGATGACCAATTACAATTGAGATTGTGGGGCACCCTTGGTCCTTACATTTAATCGGAACTTGATTTTGAAATGATGGAACTCACATTAGAGGCCAAAAATGCTCGCTTGGGAACATTAGTGGCTCTCTTAGTGGTGAATAAGGCTTTAAGAAAGCGGGCATAAGAGGGCACTTGTTGTATCGCATCAAATAAGGGAATGTTGATCTTGAATTGGGAGAAAGTTTCCCTAATCTTATTAACATGAGATTGCATCTTTTTCCCTTTCAACCAGTTAGGGAAAGGAGGTGGAGGTCTAGCAACACCAGAAGGAGTAGGAGAATCCTTAGGAGTGGCAGAATCATGGATTGACTTGCTCTCCTTAGGTTCATCCACATCCTTAGATGAGATTGGGATCATTGGGGAGAAACACAGATCATCACCTTGAGAGGAAGGGGGAGAAGATGACGAGGAAGGGGATTCATTCACATCTTGCTCACCCATATGGTTGTCAACTTTCTTACCCGACCATGAAGAAATTACGGCATTCACTTTCCAAACATCATTGGTGTCAAAGGAAGAGGAAGAACATCCTCTTGGGTTTATCTCGGGTTGACTAGGAAAAAACCCTTTCTCCCTATTAGACATTGCTAATTGAGCAAATTGTTCACTCATTGTTTTCACCATTCTCTCATTGAATGCTTAAGTTCTCTAATCATCCTCTCCATGTAATTGACTTTCTTATTCACTTTATCCAATTCATTATACCCGGGAGAGGGATATGATTGAGCCACATATGGTTGGGGAAGAGGACGGTCCCTAGGAGCATTGTACGCCCCTTGGAAGGGTGGCTTTTGATAACCAAAGGATGATGAGTTCCCTTGAGGACCCCCACCTTGATTGGTGGGCATCAAAGCATTCGGCCCAATCCATGAAAAATTGGGGTGCTTAGCCTACCCCGGCTTGTAAGTAGGGGAGTAAGGATCAAATTTTGGCCTTTGGAAGGCCACATTCACATGACTTTACTCTTAGCTAGTAGCCAACTATTGAGCAAACAAGGGACACACACTTAGGGAATGATCTGTAGAATGACATTGAGAGCATGAGATCATTTGGGGTGGGGGATAACTATTTGGTGTTTGGGACAACACAAGACCCTTAAACATGTTTTCCAAGGAGGTGAAGCAAGTATCGATGTATGTAGTATCTGTCCTCACATGACATCCTGCCTTTTGACTATTAATCCTTGCCCCTAGACTCTCATCCCTAATAGTTTCTCATTGTAAGGTCTTTTCATCCAACTCCTCTAGGAAATCCCAAGCTTCAGTCTCACTTTTGTTCAAAAACCCTCATTGACACATAGAATCCACCATGGTTCTAGTGGCGTGGTTAAGACCCTCATAAATAATTCGGCACAAACATCACCTTTCTAAACCATGGTGGAGACATTGAGTAAGCAAGTGCTTAAACTGTTCAAAACACTTCCAAAAGGACTCCTTCTCAAGTTGCACAAAGTGGGTAATCCCATCCCACAGTTTCACTGTTTTACCATTTAAGAAATATTTTCTCAAGAACACCCTCACAAACCTATCCCATGAGGAGATTGAGTTTGCTGGGAGGCTATGCATCCATTTCTTTGTCGAATCTTTTAAGGTGAAAGGAATGAAGCGCAACCTAACAATGTCCTGTGGCACATTACGAAATTGCATCATCGAACATACTTCCTTAAATTCACTCAAGAATGGGTAACCATCACCATCCCCGCTAAATTTGGGAAGCTTGGTCATGTATTGAGGACTAAAGGAGAATTAAACATCCCCATCGAGTTGTGGTATTTGAAAGTAAGAGGGATTAGTTGATCTCAGTGGGTAGAAGATTTCATTAAGACTCCTTGGAGTCTGGGAGGAGGTTGGGGAGGCCCTTAGGCTTGTTCCTCTGCCATCTCTTCGGGATTCAGTGCCATGGTTGGTATTTCCAAGTGCGTGGAGGTCGTTTAACATGAATCAGTCTCCCACAACTAGGCAATCGAGTCTAAGCACTCATGCATTCTCATTGTTTTATGGTTTCTCTTTTTTCAATTTTTTTTGTTTTTTTCCCCAAAATGATCACAACCAAAAACTATGTACAGCAATTAAATCTAAATCAAAAGCAAATCAAACGCCATCATCCCCTGCAATGGTGCCATTTTGTTGATAGATTTTTTTTGTGGTGACTACAGTGTTTTGTTGTTCGCTAGGATGAAGGGCGATTTACCGTTGATTTAGCTATATGCATGACTTCAATTTTTAATTCAGTTAAATGAACTTAGCATGCGAATCTAATAACTCTTCTAGAAAAAACCATTTCCCAAAGCAATTGAACACTAATCCTAATCAAGTTAATGATCCCTAACACCTAGAAATCACGTAGCATGTAGGAAGTGGGGGACCAGGCTCGACATGACCCATCGACACATCCAAATTTCACCTCAAACATCACCCCAAGAAAATTCGACTTCTAAACTAAATTGTACTTAGTCATAGAAAATGCAATGAAAAGATGAGAGGGAAGTTACCGCCCGTTCTCGAGCATTCTCGATTAAGAATAAGCGATATCATCATCTCCAACGCCTTGATTGAGCTCAATACCCATGGTACCTCAAGTGAGACTACCTCAACTAACCTAATAGTTTGAATAGATGAATGAAGAAAAGGGTAAAATAACTAGAGAGATGTTTGAGTTTTGAGGATAGACTTAGGCTTTAATCCATTAGGATCCAAACCCTCATCCTCCCACAACCCCCATGCATAAACCCATGTTTGAGGAGGATTGGTGATGCTCAAAAATTGAGTCTTTGCAGAAATTTAAGAGAGAGAGAGTTGGATTAAGCAATCATTGAGAGAGAGAATAAGAAATTTACCATTAAATCAACCTAAAGCGTAAACTTTTCCTTTCCATTAATGGAGGGGGGAGAGAGAGAGTTCAACCCCAGCTAGAGCTACAATAGAAAGCCGCTAAAAAGACGAAGATGACCTAAAAATCCAAAAGTTCCTTTTCTACTTTTACATCATTGCCTAATTAAGAGTAAACAAAATTATAGAGTTTGGCACGGTCGTGCCCCATGCACGCGGCCACTATGCCAAATCTCTATCTGCTATTCTACTAGCTTTTTGGCATGCTTCCGCTGAACTAGTGGCACGTCCTTCTGGATTTGGTGTACCCCTTGACTTCTTCCTCTTTTTGGGTTGGGCTTGGCTTCCATTTGAGTTTTTCTCTCATTTTATCCTACAAAACACAAAATTAAATTAATTAACTAATTTTAAATATTATTTAGGAGCTAAAATCTAATAGTGAGTGTCAAAATTTTATCCGTTTAAGAACCAAACTCATTGTACTAAAATGATGGTACGTAATGTTATGTGATGCCCTTATTACTCTGATGTGCTATAGGAGGTTCTAGGCCAAACGTCTCGATTTCAAAAGTGATTTGAATTCACATTTTAGAGTGAAACTGCATGTATATGACCTTGATATGTTATGGCCCAGCTGTCACATCTTTAGATGCCAACTCATAGTGACACATATACAAAGAGTTTTTGATCACCATACGGATAGTTTCTACATAATTGAAGGTCTGTGTTCGTTTTAAAATAAGCTTACTATGGTTTTCCATGCCAACTCATTTGCCCTTCTTCAATGCAATTTACCCTCGGCACCTTCATAGAGTGAGTAGACACTTGAAGAAGATTGGTGACTAGGAGACATGATATCATAAACCTCTTTTTCGATTTAAAAGATACATTTACTTTTAAAGAATTTGAATTTTATTATGAGTTGTGTAGATCGTGCTATATGTATGCGTGTGTTGTGTATGACTAAACTGTGAACTTTTGAATTTCGAGGACAAAATTCTTTTAAGGGGGGAGGAGAGTAACACTTAAAAAATTGGAACACAGTTAATTATTGAAAATAATAAGGTTGTTAACTATGTCTGTTATACAAGCTATATTAGGCTAGTATTTATGCATTAATTAAGAATATTAATTCATGCGATTGTGTGTTGAAACCGGGTCAACTTGAGATTGTGCGAGGATAGCAAGGTCCAAAATAAGATTCGGTATAATAAAGTCGAGCATTTTCTTTTAGAAGTTAGAAACCAAAACAAACCCAAAAAAAATAACAAAAAAGGGGGCTCTGCTGCTCCTAGCCCCATGACCACCCACACAGAGAGGGGCGAGAGAGAGAGCGGAGGCGACCAGACGGCGGCTAGGCCTCGGTCCTGGTGACCACCAGGAAGCAACAGTAGCAGCAACGACAGCAGCAATAAAGGGGAGGCAGAAACCAGGTCTTGGCCTAGCTTGCTTCGGGTCAACATCTGGCAGCAAAAAGGGGGCAAATTCCCAGGATTTCAAAGTGTTAGAATCATAGCCATAACCTATTAATCGGGTCCTAAGCTTGGAGTGAGGTGGATGTTCTCAATTTTGCCTAAATTATTAGTAATTTCGCAACATTTTTACACCCTCTATGCTGAGATGTAGAGTAGCTTGAATACATGAATTAGTTATGAATTCAAATGAATTATAATGTTGATTGTAAGTTAGATTAGGCCATAGCTAGGTCCTAATTTATAATTTTACGAAGTAATGGTGGTTGCATGTTGAATTGGTGACTCTAGAATTGACCGATTATGAGAATTGGATGATGATAATGTTAGTTCGATTCGGTTTTGGCGTCGATTATATTTTGAATTTTAAGTATGCATTACATTCATCGTTGCATGTTAGTTTGGTAATTTCCAAATTGTGTAATTTTGAGAATAGGATGATGACGATGTTGCATTAAAAATGAATTGAGCAATTGATGAATTTGGGTTGAATCATTGAGCGAATTCGAGGACTCTTGTGGAAGTGCAGTAAGGAGGGAGCCCAGGATGTTAAATTATTTTTCAGCTTGTGAAATGAGTTTATGTGTGTATTGTAGGTTGATTCTGCCGAATTACTAAAATTGAAAATAACTAGGTTGATTGTATACACTTTTTAAAGTAAAGTACGATTCAGTTGAATGGTTCAGCTGAATGGTTTAACGAATTAAATCATTTGAAATGACTACTTGAATTGAGCAATGTAATGCTTAAGAGTATGAACTTGTTTTCAGATTTTCCTTATTCTTTGTGAAGGATTGAAACGAATTTAGAAATGACTAAAATGTTTAGTTGCTAAATTTAATTACAATGTACATATATATATATATATATATATAATATATATATATATATATATATATATATATATATATATTTGTATGTGTGTGTGTGTGTGTGTGTGTGTGTGTATATATATATATATATATATATATATATATATATATATATATATATATATATGCAAATTCTTCAAAAGCTTAGTGAACCCGAATGAACTTAAGCGACTCTTTCCATTTAAAGGTAAAGAGCTATAAACTGATATTATGCTTATAGAAATTATTTTGGCCTAACAAGCATAATTATGGTTTTGCAAATGAATTATTGAAATGAAAAGGGCTTATGACTTACTTGAAGGTAGGAAAAGTCTGTACTACTAGTGGTATGAGTTTAAACAACTAATACGATTTGGTTTGAATAAAGTGGCTAAGATAAGTGGCAGCTAAGTGGACATGGTTAGGGATCAGACCCGATTTGCGGGAACTCTAATGCCTAGGGAGTAGACCCAAAAGTGGAAACCTTAGATGACCCTGACGAGGGTAAGGTCCAATGTTATGTGATGCATGTTAAAACCTTGAGGTTGACTGTTTGCAGGAAAGGTGTAACACCCTAAATGCACATAATCCACTATTTGCATTCTCTCAATTAATTTTATCGATTAGAACTGATAACCCCAAAATCGAGGTGTTTCCACCATCCAAAAAGGACAAGGGTTGGCTTAGAAATAATTAAACATAACTAAGCTGAACATCGCTTATCACTACAAAACATTCACACAATCACAAACCATCGAAACCATACAAAAACAATTTTTAGTATCTTAGAGTTTATACCAAAATATGGTAACTTTTTGTAGAGTATATAGTTCTGACATCAGAATATTTCACAATACAGTGCTCAAAGCATTTCAACTCTAATACAATATTGTTCCTTTCAGATTTTCTCGCTCACTTATCTTCTTCAGTCGGCCTGTCAGCTTGGCGGCGATTAACTAAGCATTTGCCTAAAACAAATTATGAAAACATTTCGAGCTGTAAGTCGAAGCTCAGTACATGCATTCCTGTATTGTTAAATGTTCATTGAAAAACAGGTTGGGCCTGTATTGTAATTCATTTTAATTTAAAATAGGGAATGAGATGAATATAAAACTGTATTGCCAATTATTATTTGATAGTGAACCCCTTGCAACTGTTACGATCTGAAGATAGGTGTACATCTGCCAACCCGATCGGGAGACCTAGCATGTGGCCGCACAGATAACTAAAGGACAATGCCCTGTACCTGATAACTGATAGGGTTACTAATTATGTGACAAAACAATCATTAAACTGATTTATTGATGTACTTACCAAAGTATTATAACTTTGATAAATATGTGCTGATTTCTAGAGATACAGGCAATGAACGTACCTGGTACTTTTAATAAAATTGACTGAGTAGTGTTATGCACAAAAGGGAAGGAAACGATAGATTACCTCCTGATTCTGTACAAAACTATCGTTATAGGAACATATAGTTAGCAAATCTATTTATTTTCATAGTTATAGTTTTAGTATAAAAAAAAGTAAAGGTTTAACAGAAGCTAAAATAAATAACTCGTAACTTAATCTCCTGACCTCAACTTGATACCTAATTCCCCAATATAGAAAGTTTAAAATGTCCTGTAAAATGTTCAATTACAAACAAAACATGATTCCATAATAGGTTTCCCAAAATTGAGCTAGAACACAAGGGTGCCAGTTTGGGTCTAACATGCGCAGTCCTAGGAAAATGGCCATAACTTTTTCCATAGAACTCGGATTAAGGCAATTCAAAAGGAATTTGAAAGATAACTCTCTGATCCATCTACCCACCAAAAATTACAATTTTTAGATGGGCTGATTATTACTAGTTTAATGGTAAAATATACCTTGTTTTCTGCTAGTTCACAGCTACACTGCTTTTACCTTCTCATTTCTTTTTACATAAATCTCCATCTAGAATCATTCCTTAAAATTATATAATAAAGCTTGGATCCTTCCCATCACCATACAAAGCCATAATACTCAATTCATCTACATCAAATTTCGATTCCTCTCTTTCTCAAACCCACTCAAAATACACCCATGATCTTATTTATTTGCATAAGTGGGGCAAATGATCCTTTATAATCAACTGAAGAAATTCCCATAATCCACCCCTTTTCAAGAATCACACCAAATTATTTTTTTTTAAGTCATAGAATACATCCATGATTCATTCCGCATTAAGGTATATACCAATACCATGCTTGATGCCAAGAATAATCCAAACCATGTATAATTGCCAAAACTCTAGCTTATAACTAACTTACTTCATCTTCATCTCATCCAAAATCACCAAAAACACCATCATAATCATCAATAAGGTTAAAGACTACAAATTCAAATGCAAACAATCCACATCCATCTTTCTAACCTAAGCTTGCATGATCATGGATAGCCCTAAACCCTAGCATGCTTCAAGCTTAATCAACAATTAAAAAAAACATCAAAATAACTCTTGTCTCCATCCAAAGAACATGATTAAAACTCAAATCAACATAATCAAGAATCAAAAAAAAGATCCAAAGAGACAAAGTTAAGATTACTCACTTTGAGTTTGAAAAAGAGAGAGATGGAGGTAATGTTTGATGATTTTGAGGATTAAGGATGGCGGCTGGTGGTACTAGGGGGTTAGGATGGTCGGAGACAGCCATGGGCTGGTTAGAAACAGTAGCACACGGCAGTAGAAGGGGGGCAGCCGTGGGTAAGAGAGAGAAAGGAGAGAGAGATGTATGAGTTTGTGTTGCTTGGCTAGAAATAACTCAAAACATTTTACTTGGTTGAATTTATCCCCCTTAAAAAGTAGCTTTTAGCTAACCATGGTTAAGCTTAAATCATGGTAATTAGTTAGGTTAACAATGCAAGCTTGTGGGCTTCGAATTGGGCCAAAATAAGTTGGGTTCGTAAATAAAATGCTCCGTAACGATAATGCTTTTGCGTAACTCAAAATTAAATTTTTGTGATGCTACAGAAAATAATTTAATCACTTAGATTATAATTATCAAGGCTTAATAGCAATTTTTTTGAATTATTCTTTTCGTTAATGAAAACCCGAATTGCAAAGTGAGGGCCCAAATAAAATTTTCTCCACCGGGATGATTAAATGTGATAAATGAATGTGAGAAAATTATTAACATGAGCTAATTAAATAAATAAACATGATTTAGGGTTGGGATTTTACATAAGGTATGAGACGTTTCCCCCAAAGAGGACAATATTGAGGTTAGAGGCTGTCTTCTGTGCTACTATGCCAAGACGCGTAAAGGTCCAATGTTATGTGATGCGTGTCAAAACCTTAAGGGGGGCTGTCCGCAGAATAAGGCGTGAGCTGTTTCCCCCAAAGAGGACAATATCAAGGTTAGAGGCTGCCGTTGTGCTACTTTGCCAAGATGCGTAAAGCTCCACTGTTATGTTATGCCTCGAGGATAATACGAATTGTGAGTGTAGATCTCACATAGGGCGAGTGTTGATCTCCCCTAAATTAGCACGTTGTGTAATCTTACGTCAGAATGAAACGACTTATTTTCCCGATATGTAAGTAAATTGTTTGAATTCTCACTTTTATTATTTCGCGAATTTAGAAAAAAGCATAAGTTCTTAAATGGGCCAAATTTGAATATAAAAAACTCATTTTAAGGCGAAATGGTTTAATTATATTTTAAATGCTTCAATGAGGATTTCTTTCCTTCTTTAACCTTTGTTAAGTCACCTTACTTGACTATAAGTTCGAACGACAATCCTTAGCAAGATGTAGATGCTAAAATGTGACCACTGGCCTCAGTGGATTCATTTATATTGGAAGACGAAGTTTTCCTTTGAAGTCTTACTTGTCTAATACGATAATAATAGTATAAATGTGATGTACTTGCTACTTATCAGTATTGCTTGCAACCATTTTGTTTTTACATAGTTAAGATACAATCACTGAGCATGGGGTAGCTCATCCTCTCTCTATATCCCCTTTTCCCAAGGTTCTTAAAATGACAGGTAGAAGTCGGTTCACGTAAGTCAAGGTGGAGTCTACCTTGCTGTTCTAGAAATAGAATTATATGTTTTGTACGTGAACTTGTGACTTGAGTAACATGTTGCAATGTATTTTAAGTTCTTGAGTACATGTAAGCTAATCACTGAAATCATGTAATGCATATTGTCCAGAAGTCGCTCTGTCTGACCATGTAAGCCAACCATCTTATTAGTCAGCCGTCTTTTAACAGGAGTTCTTTATTTTTGGGATGTAAATCCCAGTACTCCGGAGGTGTGACCCGTTGACTTGTACTCTTTATTTCTTTTTTATTATTGAACTTTATCATTTGGTATACTCTGGGCGTGTAGCCCACAGAGTTGTGAGCTCTGGCGTGTAGCTGTTGGGCACATGAACATGCCCTTATGATTTTTTTCATTAGAAGAATCTAATGTAAGGCTTTAAGCCCAGAATATCGTAAATTTTTAGGTGGAATTCTATCCGTTCCGCGTCAGAATTTAAGAAAACACTAACATTTGCAGCCCCAAGGTTAGGGGTGTCACACACACACATACATACACACACACAAATATATATATATATATAAGTGTGTGCGTGTGTGTGTGTGTGCATACACACACACACACACACACACACACACACACACACAAATATATATATACACACACACACATATATACATACACATATATATATATATATATATATATATATATATATATATATATATATATATATATATATATATATATATATATCTGTGTGTGTGTACATACATACATACATAAATACATATATATAAATATATATATATATATACACACACACACACACACACACACATATATATATTTACATATATATATATATGGTAATTCATATTTTATATATAATTTTCTCTTTCATTTCACCAACTTTTAAGTCTTTGAAATATATTTTATGAGTAAATAATGCATAATTTATGCAACTTTCAGGTAAAATAAATATAGAAGAATTTGGATGGAATTGATTAATTCTACTCAAACCTCCAACATGTGCAAGACCTGAAGTTCAAGCTCAAGCCCAAGAGAAAGAAAAAAAGAAAAAAAAAAAAAGAAGGAATCAGCAAGGTCAGCCCGCATGGGCCCTGTTCAGCCGAAGCCCGACCGAAGTCCAGCCAGCGGCCCAGCTCGGCTCCCAAACCCAGCCGGTCAGCTCTTCCTCTCCTCACTCATCTCTCTTCCTAGGCCTGTGAGGCACGGCCCGTCTGTCCCAAACCCAGCCTCTCTCTATTTTTCTCCTCTCCCTGTTACGCGGCCCAGTGCCTATCTCCTTTCCCCGGTTGGGCCAGCTTCTCGGTCCGTTCCAATCCTTTCCTCTCTTCTCACTTCCCTTGAATGGGCTGAGCTTCGCAGCCCAAACACCTCATCAGCAGCCCAGTACTCCAAAGCAACCAAGACTTGATTTTCATGGGCAAGCCCCAAGTGACCTAGTCAAAGCTAGCTAATTTTTGATTAATTCTATACTTATGACTAGTCATGACCATGCATGTAACCTCCCAAATTAATTGGAATTGATTTCTATTAATTTTGAGGGTATCCTAAGTGGTGGATTTTCCACTATAAAAGGGGTCATAGGTTAAAACATCCATTTACACACACACACAACATTCATCCACTTTCTTGCTCAAGCATCTTCTTATTTTTCCATCTTTTATTTTTCTAGAGAGAATCTTTGTAAGACAAGATCATTTGGGTTGAGGGGTTAAGAAGAAAATAAGCTTTGTTAGCTATTTTTTTCTTCTCTTTTCATCTCATTTGTGAGTCAAATTTGAGAGTTTACACTAAGTTTTATAATTTTGGGTAATTGAGTATAAGGTTTGGACATAGGAAGTAAAATATACCAATTCAAATGGTGTTTTCACTAATGATGGCCGGCTAAACTACTCATTCTAGGATTAGGATGGATCCTTGGTAATAATATTCTTTTGCTAATTTCTTATGGGGTTATTTTTGTCCCTTTTGCATAATTTTGAGTTTATATTTGATCATCATCTACTTATGCATCTTAACACTAATGTTTAATTATGTTGATGACACTAATTTAATTTGCTATCTCAAATGAATACTAGACCTTGTAGGCTAATACGATGATTATGTAAATTGGGCTTAAAGTTATAATTATTTAAATTGAATAATTTATTCTAGAAATTAGATGAGTTATGTGTAAAAAGAATAATTCATACTAAACCACTAGATAAATTATGTCACTTTATAATTATAATTATTTTTTTTAATTTATGGCCTAATGCTTGTAACTTAGATTGAACAAGAGACAAATTGAATCCCCATTTGAATTAGTAAATCAATATTGGCATTAGAGGTGAAATCCAAAGTCTTAGATATTTTTTCTTCTATTGATTTCTCACTAATCTCTTGACTTGTTTACTCTTATTTTGCTCCTTAATCCATTTTGATAATTGAACTCATAAATTGAATTATTCTTTATAATCAGAAAGGCCAAGTCTAAAATCACTATTGTTCCTCGTGGGATCGACACTCCTATACTCGCTTGTCTACAATTAACCTTGTGCACTTGCAAATAAAAAGGGTTTTAAAAGTAGAACATAAAATCTACATCAAGTTTTTGGCGCCGTTGCCAGGGAACGAATAGTGATTTTTGAATTTTCTTTTCCTTTTATTCTTTTTATTTTTATTTCTATTTGTCCCCTTCCCCCCTAATCTAACAATTTTATTTATTCTCCACCCTTTCCCTTTTATTTTTATTGTTTCATTCCCCAATCCCTCCTAATCTAACCATTTTATTTTTGTTATTCCCTCCCCCATCTAATCTAACTATTTTCCCTCTCCCTTCTAATCTAATATAATCTAACTCTTTCTTTTATTTTTTTATTTATTGTACCTAATCTAACAATCCCCTTCCCTTTTATTTCCTTTGTTCTTTTATTTTATTTTATTTTTATTTATTTCTTTTATTTTGCTTTATTTTATTTTTTTTCCTTTTCCCCTTCCCTTTTATCTTTCTTTTATTTTTATTTTATTTTTATTTTTCTCTTCTTATCTCTCTCTTCTCTTTTCTTCTTATTTTTGTTTGGTGATTATTGTGGAGACTTCATTCTTTTCTTTTTGTTATTTGTTGGTATATGCTTGGTAGATGTTCTTTGTGCTTAGATCTTGAACCATGTAATCCTGAAATTGGACGCTCTCTTCGTGAGATAAGAGCTAAGAAATCAGAATCTAAGAACAAAATGGCTGAAGAACAACCAACCCCACCACGTAAGCAACTTAAGGAATATTTTCACTCCCGCTACTTATAACTCACCAACAAGAACCCGTATGCCCACTGTTGCAGTGCCATTTGAGATTAAACATTCTCTTATCCAAATGCTTCCGTCGTTTTATGGGCTAGAGTCTGAAAATCCTTTCAAGCATGTTGATGCATTCTTAGAGATTTGCTCTACTATGTTTTTAAATAATATCTCTGATAATGCTCTTCGCTTGCGGCTTTTTCCTTTTTCTTTAAAAGATAAAGCTAAAACTTGGTTGGACACTAAGACCAATATCACCACTTGGGATCAATTGCGAAAGGAATTCTTGAAAAGGTTTTTCTCCATTGGTAAACTGATTACCTTAAGACGTGCTATAACCACCTTCTCACATAATAAAAATGAGCAATTGCATGAAAGTTGGGAACGGTTTAAAGAATTGTTGCGATGTTGTCCTCGTCACGAGGTACCTATGTAGCAACTTGTCCAAAGTTTTTACTCTGGCTTAGATGAGCATAATAGGCAGATGGTTGATGCATCATGTAGTGGTAGTTTTTTGTACAAAACTCCTGAAGAAGCGTGGGAATTATTTGAACACTTAAGTGAAAATTCACACTTGCATGCTACTTCCTCACATTCTGATTTGCCTAGGCAATTAGAAAGTAAAGGGGGGATTTATGAGGTTTCACATTCAATTGACCTTTCTAGTAAAGTTGATGCTTTAGCTAAGAAATTTGATCAATTGTTGTGCATGAACAAAGTGTCTAATGCCCCTTCTGTGCAAGATGTGTGTTCGATTTGTGCTGGTCCCATGCATGCTTCTACTGAATGTCCATGTATTAATAAGTCTGACTGTATGATCGAACAAGTAAATGCTACCCAATGATTTCCTTCATCCAACAATCCTTATTCTAATACCTATAATCATGGTTAGAGGAACCATCCTAATTTTTCATGGAGGTCTCAAAACGTTGAGAATCCTTAGACCCAGTCTAGCAGACCTACCCCTCCTGGTTTTCAAAACCAAAGATATGCTCCTCCCTCTTCTCATCAAGCTCCATTTGGGAGCTCTGATATAGACAAGGTAATTTCTGCCCTTGGCACCTTGACCTCCGTTGTGTAAAATGTTGATTCTAAAGTCCAAGGTATTGAGTCTAAAATGCATATAGTTGACTCTCACTCACAATCTATAGCTAAATTAGAAACCCAACTTGGGTAACTAGCCATAGCTATAGGTAAAAGAGAAGAAGGAAAACTTCCGAGTCATCCCGTTCAGAACCCTAAAGGCCAACAATTTGAACAATTGAAAGCTGTAATGGCTCTTGGGAGTGGTAAAGAAGTAGACAATAAGGTGAGTGAGAAGAAACATAATAAAGATGAAAGACTTAAGACCATGGAGAGTGACCTTGAGATTGAAAAAGAGAATGACCCATCCCCTTCTCCTGTTATGTTTGACCCCATTGTGACATATGAGCCAAGAGTTCCTTACCCTCAAGCTTTGGATGCACCATTTCCTTCCAAGAAAGACAAGCAAAGAGATGACATCTTAGAGACCTTTAAGCAAGTTAAGGTCAATCTTCTCCTCTTAGAAGCGACTAGACAGATCCCGACCTATGCTAAGTTTCTTAAAGACATGTGCACTTTTAAAAAAAAATCTAAAGATGACAAGTCTAAAAAGGTTCTTTTAAGTGAACAAGTGAGTTCAATTCTGAAATGTGATACTTCCCCTAACTTCGAAGATCCTGGTGTCCCTACCATTTTATGTTTTATTGGCAATCACAAAATTGAAAGGGCATTTTTGGATTTGGGTTCTAGTGTTAATTTGATATCATATTTTGTTTACTTAGAGTTGGGATTAGGTGAACTGCAACCTTCTAACTGTACCCTTCAACTTGCTGATAGATCGGTTAGGACTCTTACGGGGCGAATAGATGATGTCTTGGTGCAAATTGATGAAGGATTCTTTCCTGTTGACTTTGTTGTATTGGACATGGACCCCAATCATGCTTCTAAGCAAATCCCTCTTATTTTAGGACGCCCCTTCCTAGCCACGGCTAATGCTACCATTAACTATAGGTCGGGAGTGATGGATGTCTCGGTCATGAACATGAGGGTTAGACTTAACATTTTCAAAGTTTCTGCTCAACATGTGCTTGAAAATGAATCTGAATGCTTCTTTGTTGAGTTGATTGATGAGATGATTGAAGAAGCTTTGCCTACTATTCTGAGTAGTGATCCCTTGGGAATCTGTCTTTCCCATGAGGATTAGAGATTGTGTGATTTAGGAAGTGCAATAGATGAGATGGATTCTACTCTTGATCTTGAGTCTTCCTCTTGGGTATCTACTTATGAACCTCTTCCCCCTTTGGCTAGTTCTTCTATGCCACCTTTTGTTCTATCTCTTCCTAAACTTGAGTTAAAACCTCTCCCTGATTCACTCAAGTATGTGTTTTTAGGCCTCAAAAAGACCCTACCTGTTATTATATCTTCTCTTTTATCTTGTGATCAAGAGGAAGAGTTGATTCATGTCGTATCTGATCATAAGGGTGCTATTGGATGGCCTATTACTGATTTGAAAGGGATTAGTCCCACAATTTGTATGCACAGAATTCATTTAGAGGATGATGCTAAACCTGTTAGGCAAATGCAATGTAGATTGAACCCTCACATGAAAGAAGTTGTCCAGAAAAGGCAGTTAAGCTTTTGGATGCAGGTATTATCTACCCTATTTCTGATAGTTAATGGGTCAGTCCAGTTAAAGTAGTCCCTAAGAAATCTGGCATAACTGTGGTTAAGAATATGTATACATATATGTATATATATATATATATATAAT
Source organism: Carnegiea gigantea (assembly GCA_029747015.1). Lineage (NCBI taxonomy): Eukaryota > Viridiplantae > Streptophyta > Magnoliopsida > Caryophyllales > Cactaceae > Carnegiea > Carnegiea gigantea. The sequence continues at coordinate 142,800 of JAKOGI010002095.1, forward strand.
ATATATATATGTGTGTGTGTGTGTGTGTGTGTGTGTGTGTGTGTATGTATATGTATGTGTATATATATATATATATATATACACATCTACATAGATATAGAGATAGATATTATATATATTATATATATATTATCTATATATATATATATATATATAGATATATCTATAGAGATATATATATATATATATAGTATCTATATTATCTATATTCTAATCTATATATATATATTATATATATATATATATATATATAATATATATATAATATCTATATCTATCTATATATATCTATTATATATATATATATATATATATATACATATACATATACATATACATACATACATATACATATGCAAGTACATATTCATATAAATATGCATATATAAATATATATATATATATATATATATATATATATATGAATATATACAAATATATATATATATGTATGTATATATATACTCATACATATACACGTATTTATACATTTACATATAGATATAGATATAGATATAGCTACAGATACATATATATATATATATATATGTATGTGTATATATATATATACAAAGATGTATATAAATGCACATATATGTATATATATATACATAGATGTACATATATATATATATATATAT